>CM074718.1:26135577-26209283 GCA_037306005.1 Rhinophrynus dorsalis
GACGTGGTGCGTTGTCTCAAGTTTTATGTACACCGCACTGAGTCTATCAGACAATCAGACGCATTGTTTGTCATTCCTGAGGGTCCTAGGGCAGGAAGACCTGCATCCAAAGTGACTATTGCTTCTTGGATCAATTCCACTATTCGTAAGGCTTACGAGCTGAGGAAGAAGCCTGTCCCTTTCAGGGTCACGGCTCATTCTACTCGATCTATTGGAACCTCTTAGGCTTACAAGAATCAGGCCTCTGCTAATCAGTTGTGCAAGGCTGACACTTGGTCGTCTGTGCACACCTTTTCGAAGCATTACAGCGTTGATGTACTGGCATCGGCTGACGCCAGCTTTGGGGGAGAAATCCTGGAGGCATTTTTGACTTTCTAGGATTTTCTTTGGTTCTTGGTGCTTCCTTCACTTTTATGAGCCCCGTTGGCTGTAGTTCAGTGTGCTGTGTAACAGTCGGAGTGTTGTTATCCCTGTTCAGTGTCCGTTGACACTTTGTTTGTTGGGCTATTTCTGATCTGATGGTTCATATCTGCTCTGGTGTCTTTGGGGGCCTTGCGCCTCGTCCTTGCCTTACTTCCCGCCTCTGGGAAACTCGGTGGTTGGACATCCCAGAGTACCAGTAACCTGTATTGGACGACAGAGAAAAGAGGATTTTAGTCTTACCTGTTAAATCCATACAGGTTACTAGTCTCCCACCCTGTTAAGGGACCATGCTTGGCTCTCCTGTGGCAGACTGGGGGGTCATTCGGGGTCACGCTCACAAGAGTCTTCTTTTCCTTCTACTATCTAGTCAATAGTTAGTGTATCGAATCTTTCAAGGAGAGAAGGTAGGCATACAATTCTAGAATTGTTCCTGCCTACTTAAAGGGGCAGATCGCCTACCCCCAGAGTTACCAGTATCCTGTATGGACTAAGAGGAAAGGATTTAACAGGTAAGCTTAAAATCCTTAAAAAAATAAAACCTAAATAAATAAAAATGTATACACATAATTTTATATATATATTTTAGTGTTTTTTTTTTTTTTTTTTTTTGTTTTTTTTTTGGACTGCTGCTTATCTCTGAATTTGTAACAATGGAAAGTAACAGGTGGTCCTTAAAGGCTTCTAGTGCTGCTCAATAGGAGATAATTTCCCCTCTAACACATCCACTCCTCATCTTTGTATAGATCTCCCTTACAAGAGCAGTAAACTTATTTCCATATCTCGGGGCTCTTCTTTGAATAAAACAAGGGTACTACTACTGCTAGTAGTTCTCTTCAAAAGGTATGCAAGCTTTAAAAACTTACAGGGATTTACCTCCTGAACGTTTACACTGATGAAGTGACTGTCATTACTATTACATTCTATGTAGGGACTGTTGTCAGTGACTCAGCTCTCCCAAAGAATGCAACAGAATATCTGAAATCTGGCTACTAGAGGTTAATGTGAAAGAAAACAAAAGTAATATCTCTGTAAAAGTGCATTTCTGCAGTTTTACTCGGCAGGAAATTTCTTATAATATGTACTTTGTCTGGGGGGGAATCCTGCTTCTTTAACACTTTGAGTGCCAGAGGGGTATGCAACGCATTGCGTACCCCCCTGGCACTCAAAGGGTTAACAATTTTCCACCTCCGCCCTCTTGGTGGTAGATATGTCTCATCCAAGAGGTTAATTCACTTCTCAACTCCTGTTTAAATTTTTTTTATCATAATATGCAGCCCATTGTTGGACCTGAGGAAAACACATTCAGATCTTTGGGGTTTTCTGACATTTTCCTAAAAAAAAAAAAAAGTGACATACAGTAAGATTACAACCAGTGGACATACAGTAAGATTACAACCAGTGACATACAGTAAGATTATTTCAAATGACATACAGTAAGATTACATGCAGTGACATACAGTAAGATTACATCCAGTGACATACAGTAAGATTACGACCAGTGACATACAGTAAGATTACATCCAGTGACATACAGTACAACCAGTGACATACACTAAGATTAAAACATAAAGTGATGTTTTAAGGGAAAAGCTCCATAAGGAACACACACCCAATCCCCATGATTTTCAATGGGATTTACATGGTGTTCGGAGAACTCTCAAGCATTCAAAGGGTTAAATCACAAGGAATATGTTTTTCTCTTATGGGTACAGTCAGTTTGCTCCAGAACCGCACCACTTTATGCTCCAAAGTGTTTGTATAACTTCTAATCTTGCTCTTCCACCAGCCTTGGAGGGGGAACGTTCTTCGGCCTCTGCTGCCTTCTCACTGGTTGCTCCACTTTCGAAGAAGCCCTGGAAATGGCTTCGCTTGGAGACAGCACAAAAGTGGATAAACTGGTTCGTGACATTTATGGAGGCGATTATGAGCGGTTTGGTTTGCCAGGATATGCCGTGGCTTCAAGGTAAGAGGAAAGGGTTTTTTGTTTTGCTTTTGTTTTTTTGTGTTTGGGGGGGTGGGGGGTCCCTCCAGCATTTGCTAAAGTTCCCCCACTCACCTCTCCCATGGACTCAAGATAAACAGGCTTATTGGTAAATGCCACAAATGCTCTTTTGATCAATGAGAACAAGGTTGTTTTTTACTGGTCTCCGAAGTTTCAGTTGATTTCACGCAGAACTGATCCAGTTATCTATTTTTGCATATGATCCTATAAATGCCATCAGCTGGCCATTGTCAAAAGCCTGAATCAGGTCAAATACACTGTGTACTTCATGACTTAATGGGAACCTGTACCCATCTTAAAGAGCAGGTATTACCTGATAGGCGCTTGGTCTGCTCATGTGTGAAACAACCTAGAGAGAGCTTGGTCTTCACTGAACATTGTGACCGGTCAGCCAGTGAGTCGGTCTTAGTCCAGAAAGTGACCTCCCACGTCTCCCCCACTGTATTCTGCGCTCACAAGGAGACTGAACCTCAGCACTTTTGAAAACTTGTAGTTTAGGCACTGGGGACTGCATGCACAGTCTCCAAAGATGGTGAGAGCCGGACTTACAAAGCTGACCCTTGCTACCTATGGGAAATGGCAGTTAAGTGAAGAAATACCGTAAAGGGATAGTAATGTTTCATAATAAAAGCAGCTCTAATTAATCATCATAGTATTTGGACTTTGGAGAGTATTATTTCAGTTCTGTCAGAGTTGTAGTACAAGAGTAATTCAATGATAAAGTGTCCACCTCCCGCCCCTTTTACTGATGTAACACTGCTCAGCCAGATCAGAAGGGAGGTGCCCAGGTAGACTGCAGAGAGGGACAATCTTCAATTAAGATAAGGGAAAAAAACTGAAAAACCTGTCAATGGGGGCAAGGCCTTCATTGTTCTCATAGGAAGAAGATTGTCCCCCTTCTGTTATCTGTCTGGTCTTACAACCAGATTCCGCATCTGAGAAGAGATGGCTTACACTAGGTAAAAGGGGTGGGAGGGGAAACTTTGCTTGTGAATATCTCTCAAACCATAAAGGTTTGAGAGATAAGACTTATATCGTTCTTCATGTTTTTTAATGCCTACAAAATAAAATAAAGATAAAACGAAGTATTACTGTCCCTTTAAGCAACACACTTATATACCAGATATGAGCAGACCTGTACTCAAAGTAAATGAGTCCAGTTCTTACTTGCAAAAACAATTGTATATTCTGGGGTTCTCTCATTTTTCTTTTCAGTTTTGGAAATATGATGAGCAAAGAGAAGAGAGATTCTGTTAGTAAAGAAGACTTGGCTAGAGCGACCCTGATCACCATTACTAATAACATTGGCTCCATAGCACGGATGTGTGCTCTAAACGAGGTGAGTCTCTGTTACAAACATTTGTATGCAAAATAAAAAAAAAAAAAATCAGGCCTCTTTACATGGGCGTCATTGTCTCAGAGGCAGAAAATTGTGAGGGGATGTATGATTTATAAATCATTGTCTTGTGTGGGGCATTTTACACAGACAGCATGTCCTGTGATTGTCGCAGAGTGTTATATATGAACAGCAATAAGATTGTGAACATGCAGTATCGTATACAGAGCAATATATTAATCACAGTGCTAAATAACAGAGTATCAGAGGTCTAGACTTTTCTTGAAATATAGCTGATACATAAAACAAAATGCTCATATCTGGTAAGAAACGAAGATTTCAGTATATTATAGAGTAAAGAGAGAGCAGAAGAGAAAGAAGGAATAAAAAAACGGAGAAGAAAAGGTGAGAAGGGAGGAAGGTGGAGGGATAAAGGGAGTAGGGGGGAGAGGCTGGAGGGTGCAGAAATTGATATTGGCCAAATAGTAAAGTATATGAACTCCTACCATGTTCCCTGAGGTTTTTATTACTTCTGTTTACGCTAAGATAACCTTGCTACACTGGAGCGCTAAAAGTGCACCAACATTTTCAGATGTTACAAAGCTGTTTGTGTGAAGGAGCGTACAGAATAATGCATAACTAAAACAAAGACAGGGATTTGTTACAGTAAGGGTGGTAAAACTATGGTATTCTTTGCCTTGGGATGTTGTTCTTGCAGATAGTTTAACTTCTTTCCAAAAAGTAATGGATGCCTGTCTAGCACATAACAATATTGAGAATTATGACTGATGACTTCAATGCAGATAGAATGTTGATCTAGGGAAATAACTGACTGCCACTTGGAGTCAGGAAGGAATTTTTTTACCCACTTGGGGCTAAATTGGAAATTGGACTTGATGGACCCTAACTGCAAACAAAATTAATATTTTGTAATACTGGACTAACAGAATTTTGGATTGTCAATCCAAAATTCTGTTAGTCCAATAAAAAATATATATGATATGAATGCTGAAGGTAAAGTCCTTCCTGGTATCCTTCTGGACCACGGTGACGACGGATGTGGTCCTGGGTCGCCTTAGGGTCAGTGGCTTCTGGAGGAATCTCTCCTTCCCATCAACGTGTTGGAGCTTCGGGTGATAATTCATGCCCTTTGCCATTGGACACCCCAGCTGGAAAAATGCCCAGTCCGGGTCCTGTCCGACAATGCCACAGCCGTGGCTTACATCAACAAGCAGGGCGGAACAAGAAGTCTTGCTGCTTGGTTAGAGGTCAAGGCTATTTTGTCCTGGGCAGAAGAACACGTTCCTGCCATATCCGCAGTGCGCATTCCTGGTGTAGACAACGTCATGGCAGACTTCTTCAGTTGACACACTGTGGACAGCTGTGAGTGGTAGCTACACCCAGAGGTGTTTTCCCTCATTGTTCAGAAGTGTGGTCTTCCTTGCATCGACTTGATGGCGACAAGACACAACCGGAAGGTTGTGAGGTTCTACTCTCGCTGGAGGAATCCTCTAGCTCTAGCGGTGGATGCAATGTCCATTCCTTGGTTATTTCCCCTGGCTTACATCTTTGTCCCCTTCCCATGTTGCACAGGGTGTTACAGAAATTGAGACTAGAGCACTTTCCAGTCATTCTGATTGCTCCATACTGGCCTTGACAGGCTTGGTTTCCGGAGCTTCTGGATCTGTCAGTGGTGGAGCCATTCCTGCTTCCTTGCCATCCGGATCTTCTTCTACAGGGTTACCTGTGGAAGAAGGATGTTCATCGTCTAGCATTGATGACCCAGAAATTGAATCCCCAATATTGAGGAAGAAAATGTTTTCTTCTGGTGTGGTGACTATGCTTAGTGCCCGCAAAGCTGTTTCTTTTAAGGCCTACCATCGTGTCTGGTCGACCTTTCTCTCTTGGTGTGGTGATAGGCACCTTTCTCAGGATTTTGATCTGCCTACGGTCCTGGCTTTCTTGCAGGATGGTGTGGATAAGGGCCTCAGTTTGAGTTCCGTTAAAGTTCAGAATTCTGCTCTCTCTGTTTTCTTTCAGAGGTGCATTGCCATTCTTCCTGATGTCAAGGTTTTCTTTCAGGGCGTTGCTCATACTCGTCCTGTTTTCAAGACTCCCACTCCTCAGTGGGATCTTAACTTGGTTTTGGGCGTCCTTCAGCTCCCTCCTTGGCTACTATTCCTCTACGCCTGCTGACCTGGAAAATGGCCTTTCTCCTGGCGATTGTTTGTTCGCCGTGTCACGGCGTTACATGCTCTGTCTTGTAGACCACCCTTTTTGGTGTTTCACAAAGACAAGACGGTGCTTCTCACTTCGCAGGAGTTTCTCCCAAAGGTGGTCTCTGAGTTCCACATTAATCAGATCGTGGTGCCACCTTTCTACTGTGACCCTACCTCTGACAAGGAGAGGGATCTCCACTTGTTAGAGGTGGTGCGTTGTCTCAAGTTTTATGTACATCGCACTGAGTCCGTTAGAGAGTCTGACGTGCTGTTCGTCTTTCCTGAGGTCCCCAGGGCGGGTAGACCAGCATACAAAGTGACTATTGCGTCTTGGATCAAATCCACTATTTGTAAGGCTTACGAGCTAAGGAAGAAGCCTGTTCCCTTTTGGGTCACGGCTCATTATACTCGATCTATTGGAGCTTCTTGGGTTTACAAGAATCAGGCCTCAGCTGATCAGTTGTGCAAGGCTGCCACTTGGTCCTCTGTGCACACCTTTTCGAAGCACTACCGTGTTGATGTGCTGGCATCGGCTGACGCCAGTTTTGGGAGGAAAATCCTGGAGGCAGTCTTGCCTGTCTAGGATCTTTTTTGGTTCTTTGGTGCTTCCTTCATTTTTTGAGCCCTGTTGGCTCTAGTTCAGTGTGCTGTGTAATAGTTTTGGGGTGTTGTTACCACTGTTCAGTGTCCGTTGACACTTCAGTTGTTTTGTTGGGCTACCTCTGATCTGATGGTTCATATCTGCTCTGGTGACTTTTGGGGCCTTGCACCTGGTCCTTGCCTTCCCGACTGTGGGAAACTCAATGATCGGACATCCCAAAGTTACCAGTAACCTGTATTGGACGACAGAGAAAATAGGATTTTAGTCTTACCTGTTAAATCCTTTTCTCTTAGTCCATACAGGTTTACTGTTCTCCCTGTGAAGGAACCATGCTTGGCTCTCCTGTGGCAGATTGTGGGGGTCCTTCGGGGTCATGCTCACAGGAGTCTTCTTTCCCTTCTACTATCTAGTCAGTAGTGTCTCAAATATTACTGGAGTTGATTTGGCTAGCTGCAGCCAAGGAGGGAAGGTAGGCTGCACCCCCTGCATTCACTTCTAGAATTGTCCCTGCCTACTTAAAGTGGCGGATCACCTACCCAAAGTTACCGGTAACCTGTATGGACTAAGAAAAGGATTTAACAGATAAGACTAAAATCCTCTATCATATTGCAGAGCCAGACGTTCTCACCCTCTCTCTCTTTGAAGCCCCGTGTACACAGGCCAAAGTGCCAGCCAGCGGCCTCTGCAGCTGCACCGGGGGCGGTGGGCCGTTCGGGGTGTGTCGCTTCGGATCAGCAGTGCCTCTGACTGGAAGCCGGCGTGTTTGTGCAGTCTCTACTGCACATGACTGCATCGTTCAGGCAGTCTCTACTGCACATGACTGCATCGTTTAGGCAGTCTCTACTGCACATGACTGCATCGTTCAGGCAGTCTCTACTGCACATGACTGCATCGTTTAGGCAGTCTCTACTGCACATGACTGCATCGTTTAGGCAGTCTCTACTGCACATGACTGCATCGTTTAGGCAGTCTCTACTGCACATGACTGCATCGTTCAGGCAGTCTCTACTGCACATGACTGCATCGTTTAGGCAGTCTCTACTGCACATGACTGCATCGTTTAGGCAGTCTCTACTGCACATGACTGCATCGTTTAGGCAGTCTCTACTGCACATGACTGCATCGTTTAGGCAGTCTCTACTGTGCCTGTCTGGTTACGCACACAGGAAGCGACACATTCTAGCACTTTGTTATATAATTTTTTTTTTTTTTTTTTTTTTTTTTTTTAATTTATTTAAAAAAAGGGTTTTGCTGCTCCATTAACTGAATGCTAAAGATGTCCAGCACATTCCTGTTTAAAGAAGTACTAATGCCTCCTAGTAACAAAGCCTCCGATTTGCCTTATTATGGACAGAAAATATTAATGGCCCTTCGGAATTTTGCCCTGTGCTTTTGTTCAGGAGACCATCTTCAGCCATTCCTGGAGGTGGACATTACAGTTGGGTAGCAGGACCACAGGGTCCTATACTCTGCCCACTGCACATGGTAAACACTGGAACATGGAAAACACTGGAATTCAAAGGGTGAAGGGCCAGAGGGGATTTGGACACCATGCTTCACTCTGCTTTTGCACACTTATGTGGTCCTTAACCCCTTAAGGGACTGACCACTTGCACACACAGTCGGCACTTAAAGGATTAAGTAGGTTCATGCACTCTTCCATCAACTGTCATGTCTGCCTCCATGGGTCTTACATCCAAGACTGGTTGACAAGTTTATCTTTTGAAGTAAGAGGAAGGGTAAAATCCATACGGGCTTTTAGGATATTAAGTGTTGTCTCTCCTTTTAAATCAGTGAGGATTTTGAGAATTGTCATTTGTCCCCTGTGGTGTACCTGGTTTGCTCCAGACTTGGTCCGAATGCTTTTATATACATTAAATTTATAGTCGCGCAGAACTCCTTTTTGAGAGCACAATATACTGCATATCCCCCAGCGCTCAGTTACAGACCAGCGGCTGTAATTCCCAAATGTCCCACTGTTTCCCTAGGCGCATTAATGGAAAACCCAATGTAAGAAGAAGCAGATGTGTCTCTGGGCTTTCAGCTTCTTTACAGTGCTGCCTTGTTGCATCTATGTCAAGCAGCATTGTACAGGGCTATGAAAGAGCAGAGACCTGTTCATCTCATCAGTGCTTGTATCCCGGGAGAAGTCAGAAGAATGCTGTCACGTTACGCTTGCGTCTTTCTTGCCTGTACAGCTGTTACTAGTGTCTTTATTTTATTTGTTCTGTTGGTTATTAGCCAGTGCAAGAATCTGTATTTATTATTGACCTGATCAAAGCCTGGATTCCATTGCAGGTGATAACTTTCACACTGGTTTTAACCCTTTGAGTGCCAGAGTGGTATGCAACACATTTTCAGTAAGGGCTGTCCTTAAAGGGATAGTAATACTTAAATATTACTAATCCCCATATTGTAGGCATGTTAAAAAGAATTCAATTGTCCCCTGTGTCATCTCTCAAACCTTTATGGTTTGAGAGACAACCGCACGCAAAGTTCCCCAACTCTCTCCCCTTCCCTGAAGTCAGCGTTGTACTGACTGCAGGGGAAGCCTGTCGTTTGATAGTCTGGCGGCTCTGCAGCAGAACCGAGATTGTGTTGGTAAAAAAATTATTATTTCACTGAAACTGTCTTCTACATGTACTTGGTTTGCAAGTACACATAGAAGACAGTTTCAGCGAAATAATTCTTTTGTACAAACGCGATCTTGGCCCTGCTGCAGAGCCGCTTGATGCATGTAAGACCGGATATCCTTGCAGTCAGTACAACGCTGACTTCAGGGAAGGGGGGTTCTCTCTCAAACCATAAAGATTTGAGAGATGTCACTGGGGACAATTCAATTCTTTTTAACATGGCTACAATATGGGGATTAGTAATATTTAAGTATTACTATCCCTTTAAGGGGTCGACTTCTGATACACCCCTCATAGACTTCAATAGAAATCTGAGATACAAGACCAGCTGTGAGGTTTATAACATACAGTGGAATCTAGGCCTATGTTTGCTCATTATAGATGTTGAGAGAAAAAAAGTATGTGTTTCAATGTTGGTTGATCAAATGTTAACCCCTTGAATGCCTGTGACATCTCCAGCTTATTACATTGTAATGCACCCGAAAGGTTTCTAGCATACAAGGGGTTAATATTTAATCTTTCTTCAGGAAGCTAAAGAAGAACAAACCAGCTGTACCATATGGAGTGGGAGGGGGGTATTACAGTTTCCCATTGATATAAATGGTAATTTTTAACCCCTGATTTGCAACATGTTGGGAGACCTCTTGCATTCTAGGGATTAAAACACCAAAATTCAATCTGTGGCTGGATGGGAAATGTTTATTCTTTCCCTTCCCCATGTACATATGGTTTGCTCTGGCACTGCTCGACTGTTGGTCTTTGTGTTCAACCCTTGATGTTTTTAAGCAATATTAACCCTTAGAATGCCAGGGGTATCAAGTGCATTGCATTGAATACATCTCTCGCACTCAGAGGGCTAAACAAACTTCTCTTACATGAGATCAAACAGTGAAATTCAGTCGTCGTAGTCTCCTAACACGCATAATTCTTAACCCCACGAGGACCATCGTGATCCACAATATGTTGCAAAGGGGTTACACGTGTGTGTGTGTGTGTGTGTGTGTGTGTGTGTGTGTGTGTGTGTGTACACACACACACACACACACACACACACACACACACACACACAGAGCTCAAAATTTCCACTAGCCAATGGTGAGTGAAAGTTTAGCCCTGGTGGGTATGTTATTTCTTGCAGTGGTGAGTAACTTTTCAGGTCTGGCTAGTGGCAAAGGACTTCAAATTTTAAGCCCTGTTAATAGTTGTGTATGCATGAGAGAGACAATTTATTATAAGACTTTTCATTCAGATGTCATTACAGTGTAATTGTTTTTTGTTTTGTTTTGTGGTTTTTTTTTTGTTTTTTTTTCTTTATTCCATCTGTGTGTACTCACCATTGCTTTACAATGTGTTGGATACCCCTCTGGCACTTGTATAGTTAATCACTTCTAGAGGGTTGTCACCATTTATAAAAGGTGACATGGGTGATAGCTATGTCTTTACATTCAAAAGTTTCATTCTTTTAAAACAGCCGTTTGCTTTACCCGCCAATACCATGTAAATGCTGCAGGTGTATCCTCTGTTAGAATGTGCATCTGAATAAACACTATACTACTGTTTTTTTTTTCTGGTTTTAACAGAACATCAACAGAGTGGTGTTTGTGGGCAATTTCCTTAGAATAAATACCATTTCCATGAAGCTGCTGGCATACGCCTTGGAGTACTGGTCTAAGGGGCAGCTCAAGGCTTTGTTCCTGGAACACGAGGTAAGTTTATGAGGATGGCAGGATCCGCACTGATAATGGCTCTGTCATACTCCATCATTCACCCGGTACCAGCTGCTAACTGGATCAGTTAACCCTTTCACTGCCTGATTGTCACATATAACACAAGACCCGCTCTATTCCAAATAGTCGTTCCCCCACAGAGTCCTGGCCAGTTGTGCTTCTGGGCAGCTAAGTATTTTGGGTTGCGCTAGATATTTTAAAGGAGAAGTAAAAAATAAAAACGAATAGCCCCTCCCTTACTTTGCCTGCCAATGGCCAGCAAATTCCAATGGCCCTACTTTTTGTTCAAGAGGTAACTGCGTCAGTCAGTCAGTCATGGGTGTCTTTTTGATGGAGACAGGCATGACAGTTTCTGTACATGAACCAAGTTAACACTTTAAGCACCAAAGGGGTGCTCTACACATTACAAAGCATTAAACTGCTCACCCAGTAAGTTAGTGGTTCTGTCATTTTGGTCTCCATGGACATGACATCTGAGACTGACTGTAGATGTTCTATCTTGAATGAAAGCACAAGGACAAAATCTGTAGTGGCCATTAAATTTTTCTGCCCACAGGAAATTAAGTGAGGGTAATCATTAAGACGTGTCATTTCTCCTTTATATTGAGCATATTTGTTTTGTAAGGAACCCGAGATGTGAGTAATAATCAGCCAAACTGTTTCAGGAGAAGAGGGCTCGGTAATCTGCTCAAGATAAGGAATGGTATAAACACCTTTCTTACATGTAGTGGAGCATCAGGTTCACTTTTAAAATATTGCATTTGAAATAGTGTGTGGCCACACCCCACAATAAACATGTTGCCTTGTTGAAAAGGGAGACATGAGAACCTCGCCCTGCATAACAGCATGATATTCTCATGTTGCCTCCTTAAACGGCACTTCAGCCGCCAGCATCTAGTTTATTGCCAGCATTGTGTCTCATTAAAGGAGCAGTAAACTTTTTTTATGAAAAAATATATATTGTAGGGATTTTCCTATTGAGTAAAATAAGGGTACTCCCACTGCCGAGAGATTTATATTTCCAGAGTTATTACAGTTTAAACCCATGTTTTTTTACATTAGCAGTGCCCTCTAGTGGTCAAATTCTAATTAGTTTTCCTGTTAGATTCTAATGGAGAGGAAAGTCAGAAAAGTCAGAGACATACAGTTCTCCATAGAATGTGATAGAAACTGCCTGTCACTTCCTGTCAGTTAGAAGTATCAGGAAGTAAACACAGTAAATTCACTTCCTGTCAGTTAGAACTATCAGGAAGTAAACACAGTAAATTCAATTCCTGGTTATTTAAACTGCTATAATTTTTGAATAAAACATCTGACAGCGATGGGAGAGACCTTGTTTTATTCAGCAGGAAATTCTCTATAAAATTTGTGTTTTCATAAAAAAAGTTTACTGCTCCTTTAAGGAAAAGTAATTTAGAGTGAAGAAAGACTCTGATCTCTGCAACACTATAAGTCAGCGCCATTATTATGGCCAAATCACACATCCCTATTGGTGCAATGCTCGGAGCAGAGTACCGCAAGAGTAATTAAATTAAAATAAGCTGTTATCCGCTTAGTTAGGAGGAGCACTGCACCGATGAGGATTTGTCCATAATAATGGCTCTGACTTATATTGTTGCAGAGATAAGAGTCATGTTCACTTCAAATTACTTTTCCTTATGGAGACACATGGAAGCACAAAGCTGGCAATAAATTGGATGCTGCTGGTTGAAGTGCCGATTAAGGAGGTGACCTGAGAATCTCACACTGTTACGCAGGGCAAGATTCTCCTTTCGCTCTTTTCAGCAAGGCAACATGTTTAATGCAGCTTGTGACCGCACACTATCTTGAATGCTATAGTTTAAATGGATACTTTGCACCCCTTAGATTGCACCTCTTAGTAAGCATGGCCATATATGTTCTCTCTTTCCTTTATTTACTTTTTCATATATTAACCCCTTAACGACCGGCGGTCCTGGGACATTTCTGTCCCATAAGGACCGCATAGGACCACTTGGACGCGCCGGTATACGTGACCTGTCGCGTGTATCGGCGCGTCACTATGGGGCCTGATAGAGATCGCTCCGATGTTGGAGCGGTCAAATTCAGGCCCTATTTTTACTTACATCTCTCCCGGTAGAGCGCTGTAAGTAAAAAGTACGTGACGTACTATGACCGTCATCGGTCCTTGAGTATTTCAAGGACCGTGACGGTCATAGTACGTCACATGTCGTTAAGGGGTTAATGTACCATTGGTGTGTATTTTTCCACCACCTGATGTGATATGCTGAAAATGTGGCCATGGTTTTGAAGAAAAGCCAAGCAATTAATGGAGTGCCTCTCTGGCACTCAATGGTTAATGGGCAAACCAACTGCACCACTGGAGACAAATAAAAATTCCCCATTGATTTAATTTCATCCTTTATTTCCGTAAGGGCTGGTAAGGTCTCCAGCCCATTGCAAAGCAGTCTTTTGGGAGGCAGCTCTAGCATTCAAGGCGTATAAATCTCCATTCAAATTGAAGGGAAAGCTTGTTTTTTTCCCCTATGGTGTGAATGGGTTGCCTTAAATTGCGCCTCATTTATGTGTGGCCCCGGTACTTTATGGTATTTTAATATACATTGCATATGGTACATGGCTGAAATGTTCTTATATAAAAGCATTGCAGCGGGGGCGGGCAGTGTGGTTCTACTGCTGTCGTTGGCCAAGGATGAGAGCTGTAATCCAACTGGGAATGGGAGTTGTAGTCCATAAATGGCTGGAGAGCTGCCCAACCCTCTTGTAGACTATGTGGGATTCTGGAGCTAGATCCAGTGATACATTTTCACACCCACCTCCTAATAATGACTTTCCACTTGTCTTACTATGGCCAGATAATCCTAATGGCCCCTATGTTTTTTTTTTTTTCTGCTAGTTTGAGAAATCTTTATCAGTCTATCATGGAGGAGGCCATGACAGTTACTAGCGGGAAATCTGTCTGCTGCACATGGTAATCCTAACCCTTTAAGGACTAGAAGGGCATACACTGCATTGCTTCACAATGAGTTGTGCATCCCCTCAGTGTCTTAACCCCTTTGATTGCTAAAAAGGTATCCAATGCATTGCAAGGCAATGTGTTGGATACCTGTCTGACACTCACTGGGTTAACGTGTTAAAGGGATAGTAATACCTGAAAATAAGTTTATTTTATATTGTAGCCCTTAAGACATATCATTTTTCATGTTTTTTTATCTCCCAAACCTTTATGGTTTGGGAGATATTCAGAAGTAAAGTTTCCCCTGGAGTGACGTCACTGCTCCACCCTTCAGATTTGGAATCCGGTCGCCCGACCAGCTGTGCCTCTCCAGAAGTGCTGAGATCATGAACTTTAAAAAGAATTTCTTAATTGGAATGGTCTATAAAGTGTGCTTTCAAGCCAGGCACACTTTGTACACAGTTCCAATTAAGTAGCTCTTTTCAAAGATCGTGATCTCGGCACTGCTAAAGAGCTGCCGGTTGCTATGTGGACCGAATTCCAAATCTGTCCACTAGATGGCAGACTTGGCTGAAACGGCCAGGAAAAGTGAACTATACTATATTTTACATATGAATATCTCCCAAACCATAAAGGTTTGGGAGATAAGACTTGTATCATCTTTCATGTTTAAGGGCTACAATATAAAATAAACTTATTTTCAGGTATTACTATCCCTTTAAATTTACTTATGAACTCTGCATGCTTCAGTTTGAAAATCTGCCAGCAACAGTCCTGTCCGCCTCCATGAACACCAGGGCAAAACTCATGAGCGTTTTCTGGCCTTGGATAGATAAGTGTGGAGGGGTTATCATTGGAGGTGTTTGTTCTCCTTTAACACCAGATGACACGGCATGTAATCATCGTTACACAAAGCATCTTGTATTCTATTCCAGGGCTACTTTGGAGCAGTCGGTGCACTGCTGGAGCTGCTGACCACAACCTGATTCCTTGACTCAACTGTGATGAAATCTATGAAAGCCGTTTGTTCTGCGTCCCCTATGCACTACGTATTGGACTGGCAAACCTTTGATCATTTTATATTATGTTACATACATAGGCCAGTTTAAATGCACAAAAAAAACTGCTTTTTCCAGTTCTAATGGTACAGTACAACTTGTCTGTTATTGGGAGTATTATGTCGCTGTCACGCATTGTATATAATTTACAGTATATACAAGTTTCCTTACTGTGATAGAACTAAGGAGATGTGGAATCCAACATGCAGTTCTTCAGTAGCTTTCCTTGTCGTGTGTCTCTGACATCGTAGAACAGCGGTCGATTACCTTTGACTTTCTGGAGACTAAAAAGTGCTTCTGCCGCCTACTGGGAAGGGGGTAGGAATCAGGACAGGCAGTTCCATGGGGAGAATTCACTAAGCGGTAATAAAGAAGTGATGAAGTGGAGATGACTCCAGTGATATCACTTCTCCAGTTCCTATGTTATTCTATGGCGCCTATGCACTAAGATCTCCAAAGCTGATATCTTAATGCATAGGATCCATACAATAACATAGGAATTGGAAAGGTGATAAATTGGTGAAGTCCTCTATTCTTTATCACCGCTTAATGAATGCAACACCCCCCCCCCCCCCCCCCCCAATGTGCTTTTAGGGCTTTCAAGGTGTGGGGACTTTTTAACATCTATCTCAATGGTATTATATATTTTTCATAGAGGAGCAAGTTGTATTTTACCATTTTAAGGCGAGATTTTCAGTCAGATCATTTGAATGTTGTTTTGGGTGTCTTCACCTGTCATGGTTAATCCTTGTCAGTCCATTAATCATGCCAGATTAATATATTTATTATTATTTTTTTTTTTTTAATTCCCTAAAAGATTCTGACTTTTCTCTAACAGTCGCAAGAGTGAACCTTTCTGTTTCCTGGCATTTTACATGAATTCAATGTAATGTAGATTATTAATGCTTTGTATGTTGCCAGTACTATGCAACTTGATCCGTACACCAAATCTGAGTGAAAACTGTTCAGATTTAAACTGTTGTGTACCAGACAGGTGTACATTGTATTATTCACCCCTTAAAGGAACCATAAACAGGAAAAACCTAATGTAACTAAAAGATATTATGTCCCTGTCTAACACTAGCATGCCCCTGTAGTAGATCGGGGGGTTAATACTTGGTCACATGGAGTAGACAGAAGGAGCCTCTACTCACTGACTCGCTATGGTGACTCTCTATGGCAGCTGGGACTGATGTCTCAAACCCCTACAGAGTTGGGCTGTACATATCCCCAGAGCATTCTATTGGTAGTCGGGGAGACATGGTCAGTCTTTCAGGTATTTCTGCTTTACTGGTCCTTTAAACTTGACGGTACAGATCTCATGCTCTGGCATTGACTCCCCTGTTCCTGGGCCTTTTTTATATACTGTGCCATAAAACCCTCAGGTCAAATAAAGATCAATGGGAGCCTTCTCCTTTATGCCAATAATTAAGGTGCATGGGTGAGATTTTCTTCAGAGGAGGCTCATTGTTGCAGAGTTTATCAACCTGTGGCCTTCCAGCTGTTGGCCTACAAAGGCCAGTCATCCCAAATTCTAGTCCATTGTCATCTGGAAGGCTGTAGGTTCCCATCTCTGTCCTATTGGCTTGAGCAAAAGATCTGTAAACGTTCTTAATCTGTTCTGGTACTTGACTATTTCATTGTATGTTTGTTTTTATGGGGAATTGTGCAAGTGAGAAGGTTGTCTATATAATCATATAGGTGTATATATATAGATGATGCTGCTATGTTCAATATGGAGACAGTCTTAAGTGTGCATGCACTGATTTGATCAGTGGGAGATGTTATTTACCCCCCCCCCCCCCAGATGCTAGAGGTGTGTCTGGTGCATTGCTCTAAATTGTTTTGGAAAAATCTCTAGGATCCGAGGGAATAATGTATCCTAGTGTAATGTAATGCCTAATTTTTACTGAAGGTGATGTGGGAGTTAAAAGAATAATCTGCCTTAAGCAGAAGGCAAACCAAAATCAAGTTTTGATTTGTATTTGTTCCCATAGCATCCCTCTTTGTGTAAGCGTGCAGGTCACTACCTCACAGAGCTCTGGAAACAGTGCTGTACACTGATAAATTGCCTGACCTGGTCTTTGTGGTGACTGAACGACCCATGACGTACTGTGACCGTCATGGAATTCCCAGGCTCCCCCCGCAGCTGCATGCCATTTGGGGAGTCCAGAACCGGAAGGAGCAAAAAAATAAAATGCTCCTTGGTCCTTAACTGATCGCGCCGATCGGCTGATCGTTAAGAGGTTAAACCCCCCACTTAAATTAATGGCATTTCTCATTCTCCTTTATGATTCAGATCGTTCACTTCAGAATTGCACCTCTTTATCTTGATTAAGTCCCCTTCAATCCTGCTGATCTGCGTTTTGGTGTTATGTTTTGTTTGAATATGTTACCGTTGTTTTCCTACAAACATGCATACACTTGGCTGTGATAAATAGGCCCCAAAGACTTTAGCAGAAGCCTGGTAGAGAAATAATGAAAACTCTGTTTGCTAACTGAGTAGCTTTAGAGTGCATGCTTTCTCTTCAGTCATTTATAACCTAAAAGCTGTATACCTCTAAAATATAAATAATCCTATATAATAATTAGCTAAAACATGTGTAACGCTGCAGTCATGCGCAGTAGAGACTGCTGCGTGTGCTGCAGTCTTGCGCAGTAGCGACTGCCTGCGCCGCTGCTGATACAGAGCTGGACGCTCTTAAGGAACGTCCAGCTCTATCAGCCGCGGCGCGGGCAGTCGCTGCTGCGCATGAATGCCCCGCAACCGGATGGCAGTGGCACTGTGGCCCGTGTAGTAATATATATTGTGTGAGTATGCATATAAACACACAAACATGGCAGACTGTACAGCAGATAATCACACACTTTGAGTGAGGGAAATGCACATTTTTGATTACTTTGTTAGTCAAAGTGATGCCAATCTACTTCTCTTTCTACAGCTCACATGGTACCACCTTTTACCTATTTTCCAAAGAATTTAGAAAGATTGTAGAGGGTGGCAAAGCTGTACTTGTTAACAAACCGTGCCAGCAGGGGAAGTACATTGTTTTGCTTCTCATTGTGTTACACCAAACACTCAAATGGTTAAATGGCTGTAACTGTGATTTCTACATTGTCATACATGTCTCTTCTGTATCCAAATGTGATGTCCTAGTTTTATGTTTAACCCTTTGAGTGCCAGAGGGGTACGCAAAGCAATGCATTGCGTACTCCTCTGGCCCTCAAAGGGTTAAACAAACTGCAAAGATTTTTCCTCATCTTTTCTACTGCTAAGTAATCATTATTTATACATTTTTGTAATAAAATTAAAATGATTACAAAATATCAGTGGATGAGCCTGTTGTCTGTCTCACATATATAAAACACTGTGATAGGTACCAATCCTGGACCCAAAAAATAGACACTCGGAGTAAAACCTCCTAATGATAGCATCTCTTTTACCCTGCTGTGGCCAGAGAATTCTAATGGCCCTTATTATTTTTGACCTGCCTTTTTTTTTTCAAGAGAAACGTCCTAGATGTCATGCACATGGGGGTGGACGTGACTGCTGCTGGCAATAATTTTTCCATACTGAAGTAGGCAGAGATTATAAACCCACTTAACCCTCTGTGTGCCAGAGATTGCTTTGTGTACCCCTCTGGCACTCAAAGGGTTAAGGACCAGAGGGTTGCACAGCAAGTCATTGCACACCCGTGTGGTTGTAGAAAATATACCATAGTACACACTTAAACCTTTAAATATGTTTTAAAAAGAAGGTGGTGGAGAAACAGCAAAAAAGAGATGTTTCCTGGGTAATTAAACTACTATACAAAATAGGATTTTTAGTTTTTACATGTTAAATCCTTTTCTCTTTAGCCCACATGGAACACCGGTACCATGGGGTTGAGCCCTTCCACTAGAGAGCAGGACACATCATAAAACACACAGTCTTGAAGTTTGAGACTCCCTGCCACTCCTCCAATTTAACTAGGGTGACCACGTGTCCCAGAATGCCTGGGAGTGTCCCATAATTTAAGTTCTGTGTCCCACGTCGCAAACCATCCCCCACCGGGACAATAAAGAGTCCCGGAATGAAGAAAAGCAAAGGCACCCTCCTCCTAGACTGTCACTCGCTTATCCGAATCAGCCCTATTCTGGCTGCCAGTGCCAACCCAGTCAGAGCCAGTACATACAGCAAGCAACATGCTGCCGCACGCACCACCACCAGCCAGTGAAAGAGGACTGGAGAGTATTTGCACAATGGTCCGCTCTCCTCATTGGCTGATGAGTGCGCATGTGTGAGAGAGAGAGGTGGTGTGGTAGCATTATATGCCATCTTTGTGAGGGTCTGGGCCGGGTGCAGTGAAGACAGAACAGAAGTGCAGTAGGATTAGGGAACAGCAGCACAAACTCCATCTCTACTCCAAGCAGTGAAACTGAGTCCCTCCGGTGCTGACTCCCATCCCGAGACTGGGAGTAACTGACTAATCAGACGTAAGCCTTCAAGTTCAAGAAAAACACACACATAGCTTAGTTTATTGTAATAATAAGCTAGCATACGCACTTAGGCAACTGAAACTTATGCCCCACACCAGAGGCCAGGGATATATGCAAGACAATTACAATACTCTTACTTTCTTCTTGTTGTGCTGCTCACACAGATCTCTCTGGTGTGCAACAGTGCAAGCCTGCCAAGCCAAGGGGGAATTGCATTCAATAATTTCTGTTTTTGAAAGATTCATATTTTTTCTGTTAATTTCATACATACATGTGTTTTCCTTTGAGTTCCTGAAGGGCTGCATAGACACACCACATGCATCACCATAGAGATCTTCTCCTCTGGTAGGAAAACTTTCCCTTGCTGGGTGTCGAACCTCATCCCCAGGAAGGAGTTCAGCATGTTCTGTATCCACCCATGGTGGACCAGAAGTCGGGCACCGTCTTGGACGTGCTGGGTCAGAAGCTCCTGTGAGGGAGCCTTGATGAAGACAACGTCCAGATAAGGTGTCAAGGAAACACCCCTGGTATGAATGAAGGCCACTAAGGACCCCATGACTGGCGAACAGTCGGGGAGCAGAAGACAGGCCAAATGACAGAGCTGTGAACTAGTAGTGATCCAAGCGGTAGGCAAAACGCAGATGGTTGGCTGTCTGGGTGGATGGTATGTATAGATATGCATCCTGAATGCCTAGAGATGCAAGATATTCCCCAAGGCACATTGCTGCGATGACAGAACACTTCCATCTTGAAGTGTGTAGTTACCACATATTTGAGACACTTCAGGTCCTGCATGGGATGTCAGCTGCTGTCCTGCTTTGGGACTACAAACAGGTTGGAATTAAAACCTGAACCGTGCACTGGGGGAAGAACTGGGATCAAAATCTCCTTCTCTAGCAGTGAGTCCACTGCTTACCAAAACAAACTTTTTCCAGCTCTTTTGCCACTCTGGCCAAAGAAACAAAATGGTGGAAGGAACGCAAAATCTATTTGATACCCTTCTGAGATTACGTACAAAACTCACTGGTCCGCTACTGAGGACTCCCAGCTGAAGACTCCACCCCTACTGGTAAATTCATACCAGGATTCCGCGAGTCATGCGAAAGACTGACAGACTTAACCTTTGGAGCTGCTCGCTTGGATGCCACTGCTCTCTAGGCTTGGTGGAGTGTGCTTGGGAGGCCTGCAAAGCTTGTGGCCTTTGTGTCCATTTAGTGGGGATGAAAAAAAAATGCAGTTTTGTTGCCATAGTTGGACATTTAGAGGACATCTGAGGCAACAAAATGCTCTTGCCCTCAGTAGCATCAGTAGTGATCTGTTTTAGTTCGTGTCCATACAGGAATGTGCCCAAAAAGTCAAGAAAACCAGTGACTTTTTTGAGGATTGATCCACAGACCAAATCTTAAGCCACAAGGTACGTCGCGCAGCAATGGAAAAGGCAGAGCCCTTGGTGTACAATATAACTTCCTCAAAAAGAGCCTCAGACACAATTGTTGGCCAGAAGAACGAACAAATCATCCCTGGGAACTTCTGCACGTATTTTCTCCGTAAGCTGTTTTCCCCAAACAGCAACTAGCCTATTAACTCAGGCAGAAGCAAAGATAAGTGCCGCATCAATGGCTGCAAAGCTGGCCCAGAGAATCGAATAAAGTTTCTCTGTCGTCCAGTACAAGTTACTGGTAACTCTGGGTAGGTGATTTGCCCCTTTAATTTAGGCAGGAACAATTCTAGAATTGTATGCAGGGGTGGAGCCTACCTTCCCTACTTGGCTGCAGATAGCCAACCAGCTCCAGTGAAGACACAGGCAAGAGAACAGTTCTGCTATAGTTTTAGAATTTTTTTATTTTTCTGTTAGAAAGGGAATATCACCATTAGGCGGATTACCATAACTGACAATGCCCTTAGATGTGGCTAGCTCAATAACTAGGTGCTTTTTGTGGACCTTAAGCCCTGGGGGGGAGGGAATCTTGGCTTCAAGTTCTCTCCTCAGGAGCTGCCCACCGAGGCTTCTTCTTAATACATGGTAATCTGAAGACAAGATCTGCAGGAAAAGTGAGCAACCCTTTGAGTGCTTCAGGTCCACATGTCCCACAGTGCCCCTCCACACAGGGGTTTTTCCTTTGGAGTTCCTATTGCACACTCCTGCACTCATTGGGTTTATCTGTATGTCTGTTGGGTGTTTTGGAGCAGGTTTATGTGATAACTTAATCCTTTAGCTGCTGGTTTTGCATCTTTGGGGGGGTTATTGACACTTTCCCTACTGGATTCAGTGTTTTTTGGGTCTCCTAACATGTTCTAATGATGTTTCGTGTACTTTTACTTTACTTTTTCAACTTTGCAAAAATTAAGTTCCTTACCACATAGACTCCATTGCTCCAGTCAATTCTATGGGACTGCACATTTTGGGACGTATTTCTGCAACCGCTCAACCTAGCGACTTCAGAGATGGCTCATTTTAATTGTCTGCCCTTGCTCTGTCATCCAATTAATGTTTCAAGTGTGTTGGGGGGCTCAGTGGGCTTCGGGCACTGTTGGGGTACTTTTTCTGGGAAAACTACATTTCCCATGAGCGCTTGTTTCTGACTGGCTCCCGCCGCGGCAGCCATCTTGTGCCTTTTCCAGAACGAGTATCCTACGTAGGGCTTGGACTCTCCTCTCCTCTGCAGATTAACCCTTCGCCTGCCAGATAAGTGTATTTTAGCATTTTCTGGGGTGAAACTTTAATCTTTCATAGTGTAATTGGGTGATTCTTTATACTACAAATGTTTTTGACACTGTGAGAATGTCTAATCCATTGGAGCTTGGGGCCAGACCTAAGACTAAGGGCGCTGGGCCCTCTCTCTCCCTTATTGCGCATTGCTTCTCATGTCATTCAGGGTTGCCTAGAGAATTCTCAGGTCATTTATGCGCAGCATGTTCTGATGTTCCTGAGTCACTTCCAGGGACCTCCAGCCGTGCGTTAGAGCCAATTTGAGTGCAAGAGTTCAAGGCCACTACTAGGGACCTTCGGTCAACACTGCAAATCTTTCCATCCCAGTTACAGGGGGTCTTCCATTCTTGGCAGACCACCTCTTCAGTCAAATCATCCCTGCCTAAACCGCAGGGATTACCTGATGTGTCAGATTCCTCTGAGGAGGAACTGTTAGTGGATTCAGATGTTGAGGAATGTTCTTCTGTGGGCTCCTCAGTTTTTTGGGGACCCCTTTGAGGCTGATCCTGAGCCCTCGGCTGAGGGCCTAATCAGGGCTGTCTTGACTACCCTAAACATTTCTTTAGTTCAGGAGGTTTCTTCAGATCCCTCTGATGTGTTTCAGGAGCTTAAAAAGCCTCTTACTTGTTTTCCACCTAATCCCACTCTTGACCACCTTGTGTCTGAGTGGAAATCTCCAGACAGGAAACCTTCTGTTACCAAGAAATTTGCCAAGCTTTACCCCTTCTCTGAGGCCGGTGGTTGCTCAGTTGGTTCATCCCCCCAAAGTGGATGCTCCTATTTCCAAGCTATCTACGTCTACTGCCTTGCCAGTTTCTGATGCCTCCGCTCTGAAAGACTGGACTGACAAGAAACTTGAGGTTTCCCTCAAGTCCATTTTTGCCACTGCTGGTACCGTCATGCGTCCAGCGTTTGCTGAGGCATGGGTTAACGGGTCATTGCGGTCTGGACTGAACATCTCACCCTGGCTGTCCGTCAGGGTGCTCCTACTTCGGATATGTTGCAACTTCTTGCCAACATTTCTGAGGCCCAGCACTATGTTTCTGCTGCCTTATTTGATGCCGTCTGTTTGGTGGCTAGGGTTCCCACCATGTCTGTGGTTGCCAGAAGAGCTCTTTGGCTCAAGATCTAGTCTGCTGACACCGCTTCCAAGAAAGCCTTGCTATCCTTGCCTTTTCAAGGCACATCATTGTTTGGGCCAGATCTTAAGGATCTGATTAGTGAGGCCACAGGGGGTAAAAGTACACTTCTGCCTTTGGTCCCCAGGAAGAAAACGCCTCTCAAGCGTAATAGTGTTTTTCTTTCTTTTCAGACTGAGACACGTCCGGCGAACCAGGTGGTTCCCTCAGCTCTGTGTGCCTCATGGAAGCCCAAGGTCTCCCCCCAAGCCCAAGGCTTCCAAACCTCCTTCGGCATGACTCACTGAACCCAGGTTCCCACCCTGCTGTGGGTGGTCATCTGCGTCACTACCACAGCGTCTGGGAGGATTCAGTGGCGGATCCATGGGTTGTACTGGTGGTGGCGGAAGGATACAGGATCCCTTTGATCTCTCTTCCTCCCTTTTGCTTATTTCCTTCTCATACGCCCCAGGGCGCAGAGAAACGCCGTCTGTTCATTGGCGCTATCCAGGCCCTTCTGGACAAGGATGTTCTAGAGCCGGTTCCAGTTTTTATTCAGACATCTTTGTGATCTCCAAGAAGGACGGCAGTTGTCGTCCCATTTTGGATTTGAAGGATCTCAATTACTTTGTGATCAGAGCCATTATCACCAGGAGTCCCTAAGGACGGTGATTGCTGCTGTGTCCCCGGGGGAATTCCTTGCCTCTCTGGATCTTCAGGACGCGTATCTACAGACTGCCATTCATCCAGAGAGCCAGCAGTATCTCAGATTTGCCTGTGACCAATGGCACTTTCAGTTTTCAGCTCTTCCCTTTGGTCTGAGTACAGCTCCTCAAGTCTTCAACCATGTCCTGGTCTTCATCAGCATGCTCTCACACATCACGGGTGGATCATCAACATGGACATCCCAGCATCTGGTCTTCCTGGGCCTTCTCTTCGATACTCAGCGGAGCATGGTGTTTCTCACAGATGAGGTAACTCACCAGATCACCCACTGGGTTTCTGCTGTTCTGGCTCAGGATCATCAACTTGGACAAATCAGACCTTGTCCTGTCCCAGGGTCTAGTTTTCCTGGGCCTCCTCTTCGATACCCAGAAGAACATGGGGTTTCTCACGGACGAGGTGGCTCACCAGACCGCCCACAGGGTTTCTGCGATTCTGGCTCAAGATCCAGTTCCAGCCAAGTAGCTGTCATTGCTCTTGGGGAAATTCATTTCCATCATAGAAGCGGTCCCATTTGCCATGGCTCACACCAGGGAGCTCCAGAGATTTGTCATCTAGGTGTGCAGGGGTCAGCCGGACCTTCTGAAGACGTCGGTATCCCTACCTCTGCATGTGGAACTGGGTTTGTCGTGGTGGCTCGACCTCTCCAATCTCCTGAAGGGCAAGTCCTTCCTGGTATCCTTCTGGACCACAGTGACGTATGCCAGCCTCTCCGGCTGGGGAATGGTCCTGGGTCGCCTCAGTGCTCAGGGTTGGTGGTCTCCGGAGGAATCTCTCCTTCCCATCAACGTTTTGGAACTTCAGGCGATAATTCATGCCCTTCGTCATTGTATACCCCAGTTGGAAGACTGCCCAGTCCGAGTACAGCCCGACAACGCTACGGCCGTGGCTTACATAAACAAGCAGGGCGGAACAAGAAGTCTCGCTGCTTGGTTAGAGGTCAAGGCTACTTTGTCCTGGGCAGAAGAACAGCCGAGAGTGGGGGCTGCACCGAGAGGTGTTCTCCCTCATTGTTCAGAAGTGGGGTCTTCCTTGCATCGACCTAATGGTGACAAGACACAACCGGAAGGTTCTGCTCTCACTGGAGGGATCCTCTAGCTGTAGCAGTGGATGCCATGTCCATTCCTTGGTCATTTCCTCTGGCTTACATCCTTCCTCCCCTCCCCATGTTGCACAGGGTGTTGTGGAAAATGAAACCGGAGTGCTGTCCAGTCATTCTGATTGATCCATACTAGTCTGGGCAGGCTTGGCTTCCAGAGCTTTTGGATCTGTCAGTGGCAGAGCCATTCCGGCTCCCTTGCCTTCCGGATCTTCTTCTACAGGGTTATCTGTGGAAGGAGGATGTTCATCGGCTAGCTTTGACAGCTTGGAAATTGAATCCTCTATATTGAAGAAAGGTTTTTCTTCTGGGTTGGTGGCTACTATGCTCAGTGCCTGCAAACCTGTTTCTTCTAAGGCCTACCATCGTGTCTGGTCGACCTTCCTATCTTGGTGTGCTGACAAGGACCTGTCTCAGGAATTTGATCTGCCTACTGTCCTGGCCTTTCTGCAGGATGGTGTGGACAAGGGCCTCAGTCTGAGTTCCCTTAAGGTTCAGACTTCTGCTCTCTCTGTCTTCTTTCAGAGGTGCATTGCCATTCTTCCTGATGTCAAGGTTTTCTTTCAGGGCGTTGCTCATACTTGTCCTATCTTTTAAGAATCCCGCTCCTCCATGGGATCTGAACTTGGACTCCCTTTGAGTCCTTTGCTACTATTCCTCTACTCCTGTTGACGTGGAAAATGGCCTTTCTCTTGGCAATTGTTTCTGTTTGCCGTGTCGCAGAGTTATATGCTCTGTCCTGTAAACCACCCTTTTTGGTGTTTCACAAGGACAAGGCGGTGCTTCGCACTTCTCAGGAGTTTCTTCCGAAGGTGGTTTCGGAGTTCCACATCAATCAGGAGATTGTGGTGCCTTCTTTCTGCCCTGACCCCACCTCTGACAAGGATAGGGATCTCCACTTGTTAGATGTGGTGCGTTGTCTCAAGTTTTATGTACATCGCACTGAGTCTATCAGACAATTAGATGCGTTCTTCGTCATTCCTGAGGGTCCCAGGGCAGGAAGACCTGCATCCAAGGTGACTATCGCGTCCTGGATCAAGTCCACTATTCATAATGCTTACAAGCTGAGGAAGAAGCATGTTCCCTTTCTGGTCACAGCTCATTCTACTAGATCTTTTGGTGCTTCTTGGGCTTACAGGAATCAGGCCTCCGCTGATCAGTTGTGCAAGGCTGCCACTTGGTCATCTGTGCACACCTTTTCGAAGCATTATAGTGTTGATGTGCTGGCATCGACCGACACCAGCTTTGGGAGGAAGATCCTGGAGGCAGTCTTGCCTATCTAGGATCTTCTTCGGTTCTTGGTGCTTCCGTCACTTTTATGAGCCCTGTTGGCTCTAGTTCAGTGTGCTGTGTAACAGTTGGGGTGTTGTACCCCTGTTCAGTGTCCATTGACACTCCCTTGTTGTTGGGCTATCTCTGATCTGATGGTTCATATCTGCTCTGGTAACTTTGGGGGCCTTGCGCCTGGTCCTTGCCTTCCCACCTCTGGGAAACTCAATGGTTGGACATCCCAGAGTTACCAGTAACCTGTATTGGACGACAGAGAAAAGAGGATTTTAGTCTTACCTGTTAAATCCTTTTCTCTTAGTCCATACAGGTTACCGGTCTCCCACCCTGTCAAGGGACCATGCTTGGCTCTCCTGTGGCAGACTGTGGGGGTCCTTTGGGGTCATGCTCACAGGAGTCTTCTTTCCCTTCTATCTAGTCAATGGTTAGTGGCTGGAGCTGGTTGGCTAGCTGCAGCCAAGGAGGGAAGGTAGGTTCCACCCCCTGCATACAATTCTAGAATTGTTCATGCCTAAATAAAGGGGTGGATCGCCTACCCAGAGTTACCAGTAACCTGTCTTGTCTAAGACAGTGATTCTCAACCAGGGTGCCGTGGCACTTTGTGTGCCACGGACATCAACTTAGGGTTAACTTTTAAATAAATATTTATAGAAATTGTTATGCACATTGTTTCCTTTTGTTATTATGATTGTAAGACCTAATAATAACTGTATATTTATACACTGTACCGTCCTTATGCCCTTGATAAATTACATTAAATATGTTAGGGGTGCCCCGAATGTTCTATATCATGTTAGGGGTGCCCCAAACAAAAAAAGATTGGTTCGGATTTTTTTCAGGTAAGACCAAAATCCTCTTCTTGTCTGCTGGATCTTTAACACTAGCCGTATCAGCGAAAGGCAAAGCAGTAGTTTTAGCCAACTTGTAGACAGAAGGGTCAACAGTTGGAGGAGAGACCCACTATGATAAAGCTGCCTCAGCATACAATTTTGAGAACCTTTTAGTAATAAACACCCTTTTGTCTGGAGTTTTCCACTCACCCAGAAGTATCTAGTCAAGAGTGGCAATAGGGGGAAACATAGCGGAGATTTCTCACACCACTGGAAGACATGCTGATACAGCTCTGTATCAGCAGTGGCGCGGGCAGTCTCTGCTGCGCGTGACTGCCCCGCGACCGGCTGCCAGAGGCACTGTGGCCCGTGTAACGGGCTGTTCAACTAGTACGTTAATAAACCAGTATACTAAACATGCAATCTTGTAGCCAATAGTCTGTAAATAATTAACAAAACCGTCCCAAAGAATACTACAAAATGAGTTCTTCAATGTAAAACGACTTGAGTTCTTCAGTACTTATATGCGATATTCCCACGCATGGAATTGACTCAAAATATAACTCCCTTTTATATAATGTTGCTTGTCTGATTAATACCAATCTAGTGAAGCATATCAGCATGTGGGGTAATTGTAGCTGGGTCTCACTCAGCCTTCCATAGGTCTCCACAATTGGCAACAGCTTTAAGAATCCACCGTTATGAACATTTATACGAGCAGCACATCAGTGGTGTCAGAGACCTAAAGAGTCTCCATAACAACCCTGATGAGCCCCTCAGCCAAGGGAAGGGGGTCATTTTCATAGGAGCAGGAAGAGTCCATATCTTCATATTTCCCCTCCTCATCAGACAATTCCTTCTCTGAGATATAGGGTGCATCTGTTTTAAAGTAGTGGGGGCTTTCAGGATTAGAGAACCCCCTGAAGGGAGAATGAGATTTGAGCTACTGAGGACAGAAGCGGTTTTACCCAAGCTGGCTTTTGCTCAGTGCTGGAGGGCCCGGATGATGTAGTAGGGGCCACAGTACATAAGGGGCAGGCAGATCCTGAAAGCCCCATTTGACATGAGGAACAGTAAGCGGGGGGGAGTAAGGGATGCCCCTGAGTCTTTAGTCTTGGATTTACTCCCATATCTCTTAGAATATGGATGAAGGATGTTCTATGAGCCTACAACCCTTTCTGTTAAGTAGTATTTAAGCACATTATTTGTGAATGCATTGTCCCTCTTTTACGGTGTTGTTGCCCCATGTGTCATCCCATGTGCTTCTCCACCCACCCAGTGTCCCAATGTTACAATGACAGTAACATGGTTCTGTGTCAAGGTAAGTCCTTTCTGGGATCAAAGCGTATTAATGACCACAATGTTGTTATGGGTCAGTCCCTCTTAGTGTACTATTGGCAGGGATGTGTTTGGGACCATGCATTCAGTAGCTAATACTTGTACAGCAGCTCTCCTCTCTGATGCAAGATGTGTGCTGAATGGTGATAACCCCTGATCTATGTCCAGCTTCACCCCACAGTAAAAGATCAACGCCCGTGATTTCTGATGGCAGTCTTCAGTGTTTTTTTTAGGAGGTGTTGATTTTCCTTTAAGCAAAAGAGTTTTTCCTACTTTGTCCAGATGCCCCTACCATTGTCTGGCTAATTTGCCGATTAGGCAATTTCTGAACTATAAAACAAACCCCAAACCAGCCTTTCCTTCATTATTATTTTGGTGCACTAGATGGCGTAAGAGATTAATTTAAAAACTCCATAGTATATGTGCACAAGCTCAAGCCTATTCCAATGCTTTGCACCACAGATCATTAACTATTTGAGTGCCAGGAGTGTGCAACACATGCGTTGTATACCACTCTGGCACTCAAAGGGTTAATACTTGGTCCATTAGCTATTGTGAACTACAGCTCAACATTCTTAACCAGTCTTTGGTTTGGGATGATGGGAGCTGGATCTCCCAATGGCTGCAGGTTGACTACCATTGCTTAACATGGTCTTAACCTAGTTACCATCTTGTGCTCTGGGCTGATTTATTATGGAACGTGGAGCAATTCTACAGAAAATCAGCTGCATCAAAAGGAACAGGGAAAATTCCCTACATTTTAATTGATTTAAATGGGCTTCTCATCCTTTAAATTCTTATATAATTTTTCATCATAATTTAATGCAGGGTGAGGTTAGTATTGCCAAAAATGTTTTGCCTTTTACTATATAACAGTTTTAGGAACCAATGTTGGGACTATATGCTCTATTTAAAGGAATAGTAATTCTTGATTTTAAGAAATGTTAATATTGTACATATTAAAAAAAAAAAAAAATAAAAAAATAATTTAAGTCCCATAGCTCAAACATGTATAGTTTAAGAGATATAAGCTTCTAAAGTTCCCCCAATCCCACCCCTTTTACAGACGTCAGCGCTCTAGCTGACAGCATGAGACCCTGGTTCCGAGACAGTACAGCTCTTCAGTAGAGCCGAAATAGCGTTGTCTACAAAGGCATACTTCATTAGAACGGTCTACAAAGTGTGCCTGCAAACCAGGCACACTTTGTAGACCGTTCTATGTAAAATATTAACATTTCTTAAAATAAAGTACTACTTTCCCTTTAATTAACCATTTGAATTGGAAGCCCCTTTGCCATTTAAAGGGATAGTAACACTTAATATGCTAAAAACTATACATTGTATATATATATATTGTATACTATATATATATTATTTTATTCAAACATCATTACAGCTCTGGTCAGTTGATTGTAAACCTCCACAGAATGGTGTAGGCAGCACCACTGAAGTAGAAAAGGTGCAGAGACGTGCAACAAAACTGATAAAGGGATTGGAGGATCTGAGTTATAAAGAGAGACTAGCCAAACTGGGTTTGTTTACATTAGAGTAGAGACGTCTAAGGGGTGATATGATTACCATTTACAAATACATTCAAGGTCAATACAAAGAACTGTCCAATGAATTATTTATGCAAAGAGCTGAGCTAAGAACAAGAGGTCATCCATTAAGACTAGAGGAAAGGCGCTTTCGACTAAAACAAAGGCAGGGATTCTTTACAGTAAGGACGGTAAGGCTATGGAATTCTTTGCCTCGGGATGCTGTGCTTGCAGATAATGCAACTGCGTTCAAAAAAGCAATGGATGCCTATCAAGCACAGAACAGTATTGCAAATTATGACAGATGGCTTCAAAGCAAATAGGATATTGATCCAGGGAACTATTTTGAATACCAAATAGAGCCAGGAAGGAATAATTCCCCCCCACATACCCACTTGGGACTAGATTGGAAATGGCTGCAGAGGGTGCTTTTTGTTAGTTTTGTTTTTTTTGTTGTTTTTTTTTTGTCTTCCTCTTGATCAACAGGGGTGTTTTGGGCATGGGCTCTGCATTTTTTTTAATTGCGGGCGTCAGGCGAGGGGGTCGCAGGGCCCGTTACTCTACTCCTGCGTATAGTTACACCACTGCCAGTAACACCGTCTGGCATACACACAAAGAAGGAGAGCGCAAAAGGATCTGAGAGTTAATCAACATGTCTATACACACATAGAAATGTACTTACTAGAGTACAACATGTAGTATTGCCCAGATTAGGATAGATATCCTTGGTATCCCACTGTATCTGTATAGAAGGAATCATCCCAATCTTCCTCTGGTGATTAGCGCAATAAAAGAGGAGATCCTTCTAAGAGCACCCATATTAAATCGAAGAAAGGTTCAAATGCTGCCCCTGATTGAAAATAACTCACCAGATGACCAATGGCGTATAGGCATCAATAAAATCAACCGGGCACATCAGTAAGAGAAATAGATCAACTTTTTTAATGGCAAGGATTCCTACGCGTTTCACTAGTAAAACCCTCGCTTCCTCAGGGAAACAATGCAATTGAGCAAGTATAAAGCATATCTAGTGCACTCGCATTTGGTATTGATCAGAATACTCCCAAATGACAAACTCACAATCAAAGATTTAACCCGTCTCTGTAGGGGAATCTGTACATCAGGAATCAACGAAGAAGAAATGCAGATGTTCCCCAGACTAAGCCAATCCAAATAAAATGTTATTATAAAGGATTATTATGTATTAAAATGCTTAGAAATGCATATGTATGTAACATACTTCACATTTCGTGTCTGAACACACTGCTTTATCAAAGGCTTAAAGGGATAGTATTGGTTAATTTTAAGTTGATTTAATATTGTAGACATTAAAAAAAGGTTAACGTCAATGTAAGTCTTATCTCTCAAACCTTTATGGTTTGAGAGATATAACTATTTCCTGGCTGTTCTACTCAAGTCTGCCATCTAGCTGACAGCTGCAGATTACAGTCATTTGACCAGACAGAGGCTCTTCAGCAGAGCTGAAATCACGCTATTTAGAAATAAATACTTCATTGGAACAGTCTACAAAGTGTGCTTGAAAACCAGGCACTTTGTAGACAGTTCCAAATTAAGTATTTATCTTTAGATATCGTTATATCAGCGCTGCTGAAGAGCCACATCTGGTCGCGTGACCAGAATCTGCTTCTGACAGCTTTACAGCTCGTCAAGCAGAAAGGGGAGGGAGCGGAGAACTTTATTTTCCTATATCTCTCAAACCATAACGGTCTGAGAGATACAAATAAGTGCAAGTACTCTCTTTTAATTATATCTACCATATAGTTAATACTTTTTTTTCCTGAAAATACTATCCCTTTAAGGCTAGAGAGCAACTGCGCTAACTACCATCATATAAAACAGATTTCCGAACAGGCACGGGTTAAATCTCTATGTGAGTTTATCAGTTGGGAGTATTCCCACTCTGATCAATACCAAATGTGAGTGAAATATATATGTTTTATACATGTTCATTTGAATGATTATACTTTAAAGGGAAAGTAATACTTGAAATGTAAAAAAAAAATATGTTGTAAGGTTTATCCCCCTGAGTAAAACAAGAGTACTCCCACTGCTGAAAGGTGTTTCATTCAAAAGTTATTAATTTTCAAAGTTGAATTTTTTAGATGCAATATCACAGTGGCCTGAAATTGTACAGTGGCGCTGTTGCTACACGATCCTATGGACAGCTCTGGTCCCGGGACCATAAATCTCCATAGGATGGTGTAGCAACAGCGCCACTGTACAATTTCAGGCCACTGTGATATTGCACCTAAAAAATTCAACTTTGAAAATTAATAACTTTTGAATGAAACACCTTTCAGCAGTGGGAGTACTCTTGTTTTACTCAGGGGGATAAACCCTACAACGTATATTTTTTTACATTTTAAGTATTACTATCCCTTTAATGTGAGTTTTAATGCTGAGGAGCATTGTGATACACTTATATATACACACCACACAGTCTGATCTCCTAAACACAGGGACACCAGGGTGATACACTTATATACACCACACAATCTGATCTCCTAAACACAGGGACACCAGGGTGATACACTTATATACACACCACACAGTGTGATCTCCTAAACACAGGGACACCAGGGTGATACACTTATATACACACCACACAGTCTGATCTCCTAAACACAGGGACACCAGGGTGATACACTTATATACCCACCACACAGTCTGATCTCCTAAACACCAGGACACCAGGGTGATACACTTATATACACACCACACAGTGTGATCTCCTAAACACAGGGACACCAGGGTGATACACTTATATACACACCACACAGTGTGATCTCCTAAACACAGGGACACCAGGGTGATACACTTCTATACACACCACACAGTCTGATCTCCTAAACACAGGGACACCAGGGTGATACACTTCTATACACACCACACAGTCTGATCTCCTAAACACCAGGACACCAGGGTGATACACTTATATACACACCACACAGTGTGATCTCCTAAACACAGGGACACCAGGGTGATACACTTATATACACACCACACAGTCTGATCTCCTAAACACCAGGACACCAGGGTGATACACTTATACACACCACACAGTCTGATCTCCTAAACACAGGGACACCAGGGTGATATACTTCTATACACACCACACAGTCTGATCTCCTAAACACAGTGACACCAGGGTGATATACTTATATACACACCACACAGTGTGATCTCCTAAACACAGGGACACCAGGGTGATACACTTCTATACACATCACACAGTGTGATCTCCTAAACACAGGGACACCAGGGTGATACACTTCTATACACATCACACAGTCTGATCTCCTAAACACAGGGACATCAGGGTGATACACTTATATATACACCACACAGTCTGATCTCCTAAACACAGGGACACCAGGGTAATACACTTATATACACACCACACAGTCTGATCTCCTAAACACAGGGACATCAGGGTGATATGCTTATATACACAGCACACAGTCTGATCTCCTAAACACATGGACACCAAGGTGATACACTTATATATACACCACACAGTCTGATCTCCCCCAAATGCAGGGACACCAGGGACAGAAAGAGGGACAGAGGGATTAGGCCGCATGGTAAGTCTCTGCCTGAAACAAAGATTGAGATGCTACTTTCAATTCCCACTTCTAGATCATTAATAAACAAATTAAAAAGCATTGGTCCCAGGACTGAACCCTCCGGCACCCCACTTATAACCTTAGACCAATTTGAAAAAGTTCCATTTACAACAATTCTCTGCCATCTATCATTTAACCAATTTTCAATCCATGTACAGATAAGACCGCCCAAACAGAAGCCTTTTAATTTATTCAGTAACTTGTTGTGAGGCACTGCATTAAAGGCTTTTGCAAAATCCAAGTATACTACATCAACAGCTATTCCCCTGTCCAAATTACTACTCACTCTTTCATAAAATGCAAGTAAATTAGTCTGACATGATCTATTCTTCATGAAACCATGCTGATTCCTACTAATGATATTGTTTGTCTTCACATAGTTCTGAATATTGTCAGTTAACAACCCTTCTAGTATCTTACCCACTATGGAAGTCAAGCTCACATGTCTGTAATTTCCTGCTTTGGATCTTGCTCCCTTTTTAAACAATGGAACTAAATCAGCTTTCCTCCAATCACAGGACACTATGCCTGATGAAAGTGAATCAATAAATATTAAGTATAATGGTTTTGCTATTACTGAACTAAGTTCCTTAAGTACCCTTTGGGTGTATACCATTCGGTCCAGGCACTTTATTTACTATATCCCTTTTCAGTCTCTTTTGGACATTGTCCTCAGTAAGCCATGTAGATAATGGAGGAAATTCCATGGTTCTGTCTGTTTGCCCATAGCCTGTCACTGCTGCCTCCTTTGTATATACTGATGCAAAGAATGTATTTAGGGTGTCAGCCATAGCTTTATCCTCACTAATCAATTCACCTGTCTCAGTCCTAAGAGGACCAATATCAACCTTAACTTTTTTGTTATTAATATACTTGTATAATTGTTTAGGGTTTTTCTTGCTCTCATTTGCAATATTTCTCTCATTTTCTATTTTAGCTAGCTTAATTGCTTGTTTGCAGATTTTATTACATTCTTTATATTTTTTAAATGATGCATCTGACCCGTTTGACTTAAACACTTTAAAATCCTGCTTTTTATTTCTCATTTCCCTGCTAACCACATTATTAAGCCACACTGGTTTCGCTTTACTCCTCTTGTGCTTATTCACCAATGGTATATATTGACATGTATATTTGCCTATGAGCATTTTAAATACATTCCATGATTCTTGTGCATTTTTATCTTCGAAAATTACATCCCACTGGATATCCTTTAATATTTCTTTTAACTTTGTAAAATTAGCCTTTTTGAAATTGAATGTTTTGGTTAAACCCTTGCTATTGGGTTTCTCATAACAAACTTCGAAGGATACAATATTGTGGTCACTGCTGCCCAAATGTTCCCTTACTTGTACATTGTTTATCATGTCAGAATCGTTTGAGATCACTAGGTCAAGCAAGGCCTCTTTTCTAGATGGCTCCTCTACTAGTTGGGACATAAAATTATCATTTATCATACTTAGAAAAATATTTCCCTTTGTTGTGCCGGTGTCACGCACACGGCGGGTAGGGAACCGTGTGTGCCGGCTCTGGTGCAGATGCTTGTGTGAGTAGCAGGAGAGCAGAGCTGGTGAGCGGTGACGGCGTGCCAGGCACTCCCTTGCTGAAGCTGGTTAGAGATGCTGGTCGTGGAACCAGATTGTTCCACCCCGGTTGAGCTGGGGTGCAACCAGGATAGGAGTGCCTGGGAACCGTTGGAAACCAGGCCGGCAAGACAGACTAGATACAGAGCTGAGAGGGGTAGGCAATAGGAATGATCAAGAGAAGCCAAGGGTCAAATCTGGAGTTGAGGTCAAGCGTAACCAAACGAAGCCAAAGGTCAAACCAGGAGTACAGATCAAGCGTAGTCAAGCGGAGCCAAGGGTCAAACCAGGAGTACAGATCAGGCGTAGTCAAGTGCAGCCACGGCTCAAACCAGGAGTACAGATCAGGTGTAGTCAAGTGGAGCCAAAGGTCAAACCAGGAGTACAGATCAGGTGTAGTCAAGTGGAGCCAAGGCTCAAACCAGGAGTACAGATCAGGCGTAGTCAAGTGGAGCAAAGGGTCAAGCCAGGAGTACAGATCAAATACCACAGCAGAAGAAGCAAACTGAAGTCCAAAAGCCCAGAACAAAGCCTAGAGCAAATTCTTGGAACGGATGCCCTATGCCTGGGGTAGCCCGTTTAAATACAGAAGGCAGCCAATGGAAGGATCAGAGAGGGAGGCTCCCCTGGGAGCCGCACGCGATAGGAGAAACCAGACAAATGGAGCACCGGACCGGACGCATGCGCATCTGCCAAGCCGAAGGCAGAATGGTACTGTGCATGAGCGGCCTGACTGAGCAACGAACCGGAAGAACCACCGCCGCTGCCGCGAGGCAGATGCGGCCAGGGGAACACCATTTTTAATAAAGTTTAAGAAAACATTAAAAAGTGCCCAAACAAGCATGAAACACATGAGAAACATAAATAAATTGAATACCCAATGCTCCAAAACTCAGAGAATAACACAGAAATTGCATAAACAGTAATAATGCAATAAAAACACCCTATGAGTGCTGGAGTGTATTAAAACTCCCAAATACAAGCCCATTCAAAGGGGACACTGTGGGGACAAGTGGACCTTCAGCACTCAATGGGTGACTCAACCTTCCTTGCTGACTTCTGTCTTCAGGTGACCATGATAGGGGAGGGAAAGAACCAGAGGTAAATTCCCCAACAGGGGAGCTGCTTAACACAAGCTGTCCCCTCTTCAGGGTATAGGTCCACTAGGACTGGTGCAGCTTCCAGGGATTTCCTGTGGACCTATACCCTGAAGAGGGGACAGCTTGTGTTAAGCAGCTCCCCTGTTGGGGAATTTACCTCTGGTTCTTTCCCTCCCTATCATGGTCACCTGAAGACAGAAGTCAGCAAGGAAGGTGAGTCACCCATTGAGTGCTGAAGGTCCACTTGTCCCCACAGTGTCCCTTTGATGGGCTTGTATTTGGGAGTTTTAATACACTCCAGCACTCATAGGGTGTTTTTATTGCATTATTACTGTTTATGCAATTTCTGTGTTATTCTCTGAGTTTTGGAGCATTGGGTATTCATTTATTTATGTTTCTCATGTGTTTCATGCTTGTTTGGGCACTTTTTAATGTTTTCTTAAACTTTATTAAAAATGGTGTTCCGCGCCTTTAAGCGCGGCTTTTTCCCGCTCAGACGCAAGGGCTCCTTTACTCTCTATGGGAATTCACAGTATGGGACATATCTCTGGAACCGCTTGTCACAGCAACTTCAGAGAGGGCTCATTTTAATTCTAGGCTCCTGCTCTATCATCCGGAATGTGTTTTATTTATGTGGGGTGTTCAGGGGGGCTTCGGGCACTGTTTGGGGTACTTGTAAGGAAAAACTACATTTCCCATGAGCGCTTGGTTCGCGCTCGTTTCTGATTGGCTGTCACGACGGCCGCCATTTTGTGGTACTTTTCCTAGGCGAGTACACTACGCAGGGACCGAGCCTTCTCTCTCCTCAACAGATTAACCCTTCGCTGGCCAGATAAGTCCGTTTTTAGAACATTTCTGGGGTGAAACTTTAATCTTATCACTTTTTCTGGGTGATAGTGTTATTAGTGGGGTATATTGACGCTGTGAGCATGTCTACTTCACTGGAGCTAGGGGCTAGACCCAAGTCTAAGGAGGATGGGGGGTCCGCTACCCCCATGGCGTTTTGCTCCTCTTGCCACATTGGGCTGGATGGCGATAATGTGGGGGATCTATGCCCTAATTGTACTGGTCAAGATAGCAACCCTGGGCTTCCCAGCCACGCTATTGAGCCATCTTGGGTGAAGGAGTTTAAAGCTGCCACTAGGGATCTCAGATCCACACTTCAACTCTTTCCCTCTCAGGTACAGGGGGCTCTCCAGGTCTGGCAGACCCCCTCTACTATCAGGACCTCCCTGCCTAAGCCACAGGGAGCTCCTGATATCACTGATTCTTCTGAAGAAGAACTTTTACAGGATTCTGATGCTGAGGAACGTACTGTTATTGAATCTAACAGGTCCATTGGGGACCCCTATGAGTGTGACCCTGAAGTTTCGGCTGAGGGTCTGATCAGAGCGGTTCTGAATACGCTCAACCTTCCTCTGACTCAGGAATCCACTTATGATCCTACTGATGTTTTTCAGAAAAAGCCATCTAAGCCTGTTGTTTGTTTTCCAACTAACCCTACTCTTGCCCGTCTGGTCTCTGAGGCATGGAAGAATCCTGATAGATCTTCCTCTGTCTCCAAAAAGTTTGCCAAACTTTACCCCTTTCCTGAGGCGGAGCTGGCAAAATGGGTTCATCCTCCCAAAGTGGATGCTCCTGTGTCTAGACTATCCAAATCTACTGCTTTGGCTGTCTCAGATGCCTCTGCCTTGCAGGACTGGACGGATAAGAAACTAGAGCTCTCTCTTAAGTCTATTTTTGCCTCCATTGGCACAGCCATGCGCCCCACTTTTGCTGTGGCATGGGTTAATAGAGCTATTGCGGCCTGGACTGAACGACTGACTGAAGCGGTTCGCCAGGATGCGCCTGTATCTGAACAGTTGCAGCTTCTTGCTAATATCACTGAAGCTCAGAACTATGTTGCTGATGCTGCTTTTGATGCTGTGCGCATGATGGCGAGGGCCTCCACTTCTTCTGTGGTGGCTAGACGCGCTCTTTGGCTGAAAATTTGGTCTGCTGATACAGCCTCTAAGAAGGCTTTGCTTTCCTTGCCCTTTCAGGGGAATTTGCTTTTTGGGTCTGAACTCAAAGAAATGATCAGTGAGGCTACTGGCGGTAAAAGTACTCTTCTACCCTCAGTCTTTAAGAAAAAGTTTCCAGCCAAACGCAATCGGTCCTTTCGTTCCTTTCAGACTGAGACACGCTCCTCGGCCCAAACGGGTCCTCCCACTACGCGCTCCTCCTCCAAGCCCAAACAGTCCTGGAGGCCCAAAGTTGCCTCCAAGGCCAAGACCTCCAAGACTGCTTCGGCATGACTCGCCGAACCCGGGTCCGCATCCGGCTGTAGGCGGTCGTCTCCGCATCTTTCGCCGGACTTGGGAGGAGTCAGTGGCGGACCCATGGGTTCTTCAGGTGGTGTCAGAGGGATACAGGATCCCTTTCTCTTCCCTTCCTCCTTTTCGGTTCCATTTTACTCGTCCTTCTCAGGAACCCACAAAAAGGCGTCTGTTCGACGACGCTATTCAGGATCTCTTGGACAAAGAGGTCCTGGAGGCGGTTCCTCAGGGGGACACAGGTTCAGGATTTTATTCCAACCTGTTTGTGGTAGCCAAAAAGGACGGAGGAGCCCGTCCCATCTTGGATCTCAAAGATCTCAATGCCTATGTGGTGACTTCCCACTTCCGCCAGGAGTCCCTGCGCTCTGTGATTGCAGCAATGTCTCCAGGGGAGTTTCTTGCCTCCCTGGACCTTCAGGATGCTTATCTTCACATCCCTATTCATCCAGAGAGCAGGCGGTATCTCAGGATTGCCTGCCACAGGGGACACTTTCAGTTTGCAGCGCTCCCCTTTGGGCTGACTTCAGCCCCTCAGGTCTTCCAGAGGGTGTTGGGCTCCTTGATAGCGGTGCTCCATCAGGATGGGATCAGAGTGACCCCCTACATGGACGATCTCCTACTGAAGGCCTCCTCAGCGGAGCTTCTCCACCAGCAATTACAGATGTGCATGCACACCCTGAACCGTCATGGCTGGATCCTGAATCTGGACAAGTCGGACTTGATTCCATCTCAGAGGCTTCTGTTCCTGGGTTTCCTGTTCGACACTCGCCAATGCATGGTGTTTCTTCCAGAGGACGTGGCTCACCAGATAGCTGTCAGAGTGGCTGGAATTCTGGACCTGGACGTGATTCCAGTTCCGAAGTTGTCGTCCTTAGTGGGGAAGTTCATTTCCACAATCGAAGCAGTACCATTTGCCATGGCCCACTCCAGGGATCTTCAGAGATTCGTGATCCAGACGTGCAAGAATCATCCAGATCATCAACATCTGTCTGTTTCTCTTCCTCCTCATGTCGAGTCGAGTCTGCACTGGTGGTTAGTTCTCTCTCATCTCCTGAAAGGGAAATCCTTTCTAGTTCCTCCTTGGACCACAGTCACTACGGATGCCAGCCTTCGGGGCTGGGGTGCAGTCTGGGGTCGCTTCAGTGCTCAGGGGAAATGGGGTCTGGAGGAATCCATGCTCTCCATCAATGTTCTGGAACTTCGAGCTGTCCGGCTGGCCCTGAGGCACTGGGAGTCTCAATTGACCGGTCTTCCAGTCAGAGTGGAGTCCGACAACGCCACGGCGGTGGCTTACATCAACAGGCAAGGCGGCACAAGAAGCGGTTCCGCCTGGTGGGAGGTCAAGGATATTTTGTCTTGGGCAGAAGATCACGTGCCTGTCATCTCTGCGGTTCATATTCCAGGCGTGGACAACGTCATGGCAGACTTCCTCAGTCGTCATACCGTCGACAGCGGAGAATGGGCTCTGCACCCAGAGGTGTTTCACATGCTCACTCAACGGTGGGGGATGCCTGTGGTGGATCTGATGGCTACCAGACACAACAGGAAGGTTCCGGTGTTTTGCTCCCGGTTGAGGGACTCCCTTGCTCTAGCAGTGGATGCCTTGTCGATCCCTTGGGACTTCTCCCTGGCTTACATCTTCCCTCCTCTTCCTCTATTGGTCAGAGTTATCCAGAAGTTGAAGAGGGAACGTTGTCCTGTCATCCTGATTGCTCCAAACTGGCCTCGCCAGTCCTGGTTTCCGGAATTGATGGCCATGTCAGTGAAGGATCCAATCCCACTTCCAGCCCGTCCGGACCTGCTTCTTCAGGGGTATCTGTGGAAAGAGGATGTTCACTCTCTCCATTTGATGGCATGGCGGTTGAATCCTCGATTCTAGCAAAGAAAGGCTTTTCTCCTTCTGTGGTATCGACGATGCTCAGTGCTCGTAAGCCTGTGTCTTCCAAGATCTATCATCGCATATGGTCAACCTTCGTGACATGGTGCTCTGACAAGAAGTTGTCACTTGACTTCCATCTTCCCACTGTCCTGGCCTTCTTGCAGGACGGTGTGGATAAGGGGCTCAGTCTGAGTTCCCTCAAAGTTCAGATTTCTGCCTTGTCTGTGTTTTTCCAGGAACGGATTGCTGTCCTTCCTGATGTGAAAGTCTTCTTCCAGGGTGTGACTCATGTTCGACCTGCCTTTAAGAGTCCTGCTCCCCAGTGGGATCTCAATTTGGTGCTGGGAGTTCTTCAGCGACCACCGTTTGAATCCTTGGCTTCCATTCCGTTACGTCTTGTGACTTGGAAGATGGCCTTCCTCTTGGCTGTTGTGTCAGTGCGCCGGGTAGCAGAGTTACAGGCCTTGTCTTGTAAACCTCCTTACCTGGTGTTCCACAAGGATAAGGCTGTGCTTCGCACTACCAAGGAATTCTTACCCAAGGTTGTGTCTGAGTTTCACATCAATCAGGAGATTGTGGTTCCCTCTTTCTGCCCTAATCCTTCATCTGACAAGGAAAGAGATCTCCATCTGTTGGATGTGGTGCGTTGCCTTAAGTTTTATGTTCATCGCACCGAGTCTATCAGGAAGTCTGACGCTCTATTCGTCATTCCTGAGGGGCCTAGGGCAGGAAGACCGGCTTCCAAAGTTACCATTGCCTCTTGGATTAAGGCTACCATCCGTGAAGCCTATAAGTTGAGGAATAAGCATGTTCCCTTCCGGGTGACTGCCCATTCCACCAGATCTATTGGGGCCTCTTGGGCCTACAAGAATCAAGCTTCTGCTGATCAACTGTGCAGAGCGGCCACTTGGTCCTCTGTGCACACCTTTTCTAAGCACTATCGAGTTGATGTACTGGCTTCGGCTGATGCCAGTTTTGGAAGGAAGGTCCTGGAGGCAGTCTTGCCTGTGTAGGTCTTCCGCTCTGTGATCCTTAGTGCTTCTTTACTGTTGAGCCCGGTTGGCTCTGGTTCTGTGTGCTGTGTTAGTTCAGGGATTGTTCCCTTGGTTGGTGTCCGTTGACACTTACAGTTTGGGCTATGTTATCAACTGGTCATAACGGTTCTAGTGACTTGGGCCTTGCGCCTGGTCCTTGCCTTACTTCCCGCCTCTGGATCAGCTCAATGTTTGTACATCCCAGAGTACCAGTGACCTGTATTGGACGACAGTGAAAATAGGATTTTAGTCTTACCTGTTAAATCCTTTTCACTTAGTCCATACAGGTCACTGGTCTCCCACCCTGTCAAGGGACCAGTCTTGGCTCTCCTGTGGCATTCAGTGGGAGACCGTTCGGGCATGCTCACAGGAGTCTTTCTTTTTGCTTACCTGAGGTCAGTTCTTGGGGTCTCAAATCAATATGAGTGGCTCTGGCCAGAAGGTGGCTTAAGTAAGAGGGGAGGCTCCGCCCCTTGCAAATTATTTGCATAATTGTTCCTGCCTATTAAAGGGGACTTACGCCTCCCTGAGTACCAGTGACCTGTATGGACTAAGTGAAAAGGATTTAACAGGTAAGACTAAAATCCTATTTTCCATTTGCAGTAAAAGTTGGGCTTCCTCCAACTCCCCAACATTAGTTGGTTTGAAGCAAATCCCCACCAATATCTTTTTATTATGTGTGCCCCCAGTGTGTATTTCCACCCACACGGCCTCTACCTTTTCACTGGACCCTTCATCTAACCAGGTTTCAGACACACCAATCAGATCATACTGCTCATATACTGCAGTCATTTCTAGTTCCCCCATCTTACCAGCCAGACTGCGAGCATTTGCATGCATACATTTTATAATTTTGCCATTCCTAAAGATTTCATTCTTTGTCAAATGTATTTAACTTTTATCAGGCTGTAACCATGGCAACTCCCTATTAGATAAACTAGCCCATTTCCCCTCTCCACCCCCATGCCCCTTTTCTAATCCCATTTCCTCAATTAGACTATCTTCCCTAGTCTGTGTTGCAGCTCCCCCCCCCTTTCTAGTTTAAAGTCTCCTCCAGCCCTCTAACCATCCTATCGCCCAGCACCTTGGCCCCCCTTCCACTAAGGTGCAATCAATCACTACTATAAAGATTGCCCCCTAGGGAAAAGACTGCCCAGTGCTCTAGGAACCCAAACCCCTCCTGCTTACACCAAGTCTTTATCCACGCATTTAACTCCCTAATCTCCCATTGTCTTCCTAACGTAGCGTGTGGCACAGGTAGTATTTCAGAAAATACTACCTTAGAGGTCCTCTGCTTAAGCTTATATCCTAAGTCCCTGAAATCCTTCTTAACGGACCTCCATTTTCCACTGACTTTGTTATTAGTACCAACATGTACCATGACAGCTGGGTCATGCCCAGCCCCTCCCAACAATCTGTCAACCCGATCAGCCACATGTCAAACCCGAGCACCCGGGAGACGGCAAGCTGTACAATTGTGGCGATCTTGGCGACAGAGTACCCTGTCTGTCTTCCTAATAATAGAATCCCCTACCACCAACATCTGTCTAGGTCTGTCTGAGTCCTGGATCCCATCTGTGCTAGAGGGGCTGTTCTCCCGACTGATAGAGAGAACAGTCCTCTCCAGCAAAGGCATTCCTGTGTCAACATCCCCAACATCATTACTCAATGTAGCAAATCTGTTAGGGTTAGTAAACACAGGAGTGTCCTCCCTATTCCTCTGTCCACCCCCTTGCTATGTCTAACTGTAACCCATCTGGCTACCTGCTCTTTCTTTGTGCATTCTCCACCCCCAGAACTACCTACCACCAATTCCAGCTGCTCAATCAGCAGACCCCTCTCCATACTGACCTTCTGTCTAAAAGTTTGCAACTTGCCCCTCTAGATCTCTAATACGAGCTTCCAAAGAGACCACTCGCTCACATCTGCCACAGAGGTTTGCACCCTGTAATGGTTGTTCTAGGTGTGCAAACATATGGAGTTAAATGGACAATCATGCTTCCACTCATGTGCTATACTCCTCTTGGGAACGCAACAGATTAATTCACTGTGAGCCACTTGTGAAATTAACAAACACACACATCCCAAGTGTCCCTCTTTAGGAGATATTAGGGGATACATACCTCCCCTGTCCCTTTTTTGGAGATATTAGGAGTACATACCTCCCAAGTGTCCCTCTTTAGGTGATATTAGGGATCTGTACCTCCAAAGTGTCCCTCTTTAGGAGACATTAGGGATCCATACCTCCCAAGTGTCCCTCTTTAGGAAATATTAGGTGTACATACCTCCCAAGTGTACATCTTTAGGAGATATATTAAGGGTACATACCTCCCAAGTGTACCGCTTTAGGTGATATTAGGGGTCCATACCTCCCAAGTTTCCTTCTGTAGGAGATATTAGGGATCCATACCTCCCAAGTGTTCCTCATGAGGTGATATTAGGGGTCCATATATCCCAAGTGTCCCTCTTTAGGAGATATTAGGGGTTTGCACCTCCTAAGTCCCTCTTTAGGGGGGATAGTCCATCTTGGAGACCCAAATCCCTCTTTCCCACCCTGGTGTTCCTGTGTTTAGGAGATCAGACTGTGTGGTGTGTATATAAGTGTATCACCCTGGTGTCCCTGTATTTAGGAGATCAGACTGTGTGGTGTGTATAGAAGTGTATCACCCTGGTGTCCCTGTGTTTAGGAGATCAGACTGTGTGGTGTGTATATTAGTGTATCACCCTGGTGTCCCTGTGTTTAGGAGATCAGACTGCGTGGTGTGTATATAAGTGTATCACCCTGGTGTTCCTTTTTTTATGAGATCAGACTGTGTGGTGTGTATATAAGTGTATCACATTGCTCCACAGCAATAACTTTCACAGTAATGTTTGTGTAAACTTCAGTATATGTGGTTATAGATCAGTCTGTGTAAATAAAATGCTTTGGTCTTGCTCTTAATCGTGTATTCATTTACACAAAGAGGTGTCAGTAGGTCATGAAATAAACTAAAAATTCTCAGTAATGTCCACCAGCCACCAGGTAATTGGGGGATTAGTATCTGGAGGTTTCACTTCTCCTTTAAGATGTTTGTAATACTCTAATCTCTTTAGCCCTATAGATTTTTTAACGACTCCCCTGTAGTAGTTCGCTCTGCTATTACGTAGGTATTCCTCATCATAAAGTAGATTTATGATAAAATAACATTTTATCCATTATTTTATTGCTATACCTGCTCTTGAAGTCATACAAAACCGGGACTTATTGTGATATAGGCAGTAAATAAAAGAGAGCAGGCAGGTTCATCTTTTATGGTTTAGATACAAAGCAGTATTCTGTATCTTCTTGAATATGCAGTGATATTGTTTTGGTCTATGGAGGTTAATGGGTTCCTTAGGGCCTTATTTCAAAAGGAAGCAACCACACACAATGAATTGGAATCACATATTTCCCTGAAATCTCTGTGAATTTCACATTATTTATTAATAAACTAGCACTATTGGCACGGCTTTGCCCATGCGGTTAATAAAACAACTAAAAAAAAATAAAAAACAACAAAAGTCCCATACAGTTGTATGTTTGATTAAATAAACATAGAATGTTTTATAATGGAAATGTACTATGAGGACAGTCACTACAGAAGATATCCTAAACAGAAGTAACCATTATGGGCTCGATTTAAAGGGATAGTAACGTTTCATAATAAAAGCAGCTCTAAATAATCATCATAGTATTTGGACTTTGGAGAATGTTATTTCAATACTGTCAGAGTTGTAGTTCAAGAGTAATTCAATGACAAAGTATCCCCCTCCCGCCCCTTTTACTGATGTCACACTGCTCAGCCAGAGCAGAAGGAAGGTGCCCAGGTAGACTGCAGAGAGGGACAATCTTCAATTAAGATAAGGGAAAAACCTGAAAAACTTGTCAAGGGGGGCAGGGCTTTCATTGTTCTCATAGGAAGAAGATTGTCCCTGCTGTTATCTGTCTGGTCTATGGACTGGATTCCACATCTGAGAAGAGATGGCTTACACTAGGTAAAAGGGGCGGAAGGGGAAACTTTGCTTGTGAATATCTCTCAAACCATAAAGACTTGTATCGTTCATCATGTTTTTTTTATGCCTACAAAATAAAATAAAGATAAAACAAAGTATTACTATCCATTTAAAGGAGTTCAGTAAAACAGCCGGTAGGGCCAAACTGGCTAACGGCCCTTTAGCAAAAAGTGCAAACGAACCATTCAAAGGTCCTACCAGCTGAAAGCAAAACGGATGTTAAAAAAGGTCTTGTGGCCAAATGTCCTTTTTGTGCATTAAGTTCCCAAAACGACTCTAACTAGAGGCAATAATGGGAAAATCAAAGGAAAAAAGCTATCTGTGCCTGACACACTGTCAGGCACTGCTCTTTAGCTTATCTGTGTTACACTTACCGGTCACCCACTGTCCGTCTTCTTCTATCTTCCTTCTTTCTCTTCTTTCGTCTCTCTTCTTCTGTTCCATATTCTGTTTTCCATCTTTTCTTAATATACCTGTAAAAACAAGAAGAGATGTAAATAAATGTTCCAAATAAAGAACCTGCACATCTATGCATAGTTTAACCCCTTGAGCGCCAGAGGGGTACGCAACCCATTGCAGAGCAATGCGTTGCGTACCTCTCTGGGGCTCAAAGGGTTAAACAATGTTTAGATGTGCGGGTCAATAGTTGATAAAATGCCCAACGTCGATAACAAATTGTCCCCATGAATTTTAAAAGTCCAAAACATTTTTAATAAAAAAAAAATCATGACCCGTGGTCATTTCTCCACCGCCGCTGTGTGCGTGGTGGTGACAGCGGACGAGAAAGTAAGTAGCAGCACCATTAAACAGTACATATAGTATAATGATAATTATAACTGTAACGGTTATAGGGGAGCTCCTTGTAGAATCATTTCCAACGGAATGTGCCGGATTCCTTTCTGGCACTTAAAGGGTTAACATGCTGTAAGTTAAAGATCTCACTGGTTAAACATACACTAGAATCTAGATAAGACTTATTACTCTCTCTCTCTCATAGAAATGGCTCTAATTAAGGTGCAGATGAGATAGTAGTTAACACCGGGCTCTCTTACCCTGAGACTTTGGCCTATCCCCATGAGATTTGGGTCAAAATCCTGTGACTTCCCATGTATGTCCATTACTAAAGGTATGGTCAGTTGCTGTCTGTCTACAGGTCAGGAGAAGGAGTGAAGAACGTCTCTGACCCAGCACCCACTGAAACTGGAATTGGTGATTATGACAGAGGCCCAAGTCCTATATGGGAGTAACGTCCATAGTAATGACATCTGGAGTAATGTCCATGGGAGCACAGTGTTGCTTAACCCTTTAAGTACTGCAGGGGTGTGCAATGCATTGCATAGGAATGAGTTGCACATGCCTCTGGTTCTTTAGGGTTAATGATTAATTCCAATTCTGCGGAATTCCAACTGCACTATAGGGGCACCCCTCCAGTTCATAAAGTGTTAATATTTATTTATGCTTCGGTTGCATTCCAACCGCACCATAGCGTAAATCCTATTTCAAATGGACAAAGAGGGACAGTTTTGTTTTAGGTGGTGTCAGGGAGGGATTGCCAAGAATTTTTAGGTTATTGACACCTCTTTCTTTAAATGAATAAATGATTTAGAGGAATATCAAAGTGTTTTATTTAAACAGACTAATTTAAAAATACATATGCTGACGTTTACACAAACGTTAATGTGAGTTTTATTGTTGTGGAGCAATGTGATACAATTATATACACACCACACAGTCTGATTTCCTAAACACAGGGACACCAGGGTGATACACTTATATACACACCACACAGTCTGATCTCCTAAACACAGGGACACCAGGGTGATACACTTATATACACACCACACAGTCTGATCTCCTAAACACAGGGACACCAGGGTGATACACTTATATACACACCACACAGTCTGATCTCCTACACACAGGTACACCAGGGTGATACACTTCTATACACACCACACAGTCTGATCTCCTACACACAGGTACACCAGGGTGATACACTTCTATACACACCACACAGTCTGATCTCCTAAACACAGGGACACCAGAGTGATACACTTATATAAACACCACACAGTCTGATCTCCTACACACAGGTACACCAGGGTGATACACTTATATACACACCACACAGTCTGATCTCCTAAACACAGTGACACCAGGGTGATACACTTATATACACACCACACAGTCTGATCTCCTAAACACAGGGACACCAGGGTAGGAAAGAGGGACAGAAGGATTTGGGTCTCAGAGAGGGACTATCCCTCCTAAAGAGAGACACTTGGGATGTATAATTCCCTAATATTTCCTAAAAAGGGACACTTGTGAGGTATGAACCCCTAATATCTCATAAAGAGGGACACTTTGGAGGTATGGACCAGTAATATATCCTAAAGAGGGACACTTTGGAGGTATGAATCCTTAATATCTCCTAAAGAGGGACACTAGGGAGGTATGGAACCCTAATATCTCCTAAAGAGGGGCACTTGATAGGTATGGATCCCTAATATCTCCTAAAGAGGGACACTTGGGAGGTATGGATCCCTAATATCTCCTAAAGAGGGACACTTGGAAGGTATGAAGCTCTAATATCTCCTAAAGAGGTACACTTGGGATTTACGAATCCCTAACATCTCCTAAAGAGGGATACTTGGGAGGTAAGGACCCCTGATATCCCCTAAAGAGGGACACTTGGGAGGTATGGGCACCTAATATCTCCTAAAGAGGGACACTTGGGAGGTATGGATCCCTAATATCTCCTAAAGAGGGGCACTTGGGAGGTATGGACCCCTAATATCTCCTAAAGAGGGACACTTGGGAGGTATGGACCTCTAATATCTCCTAAAGAGGGACACTTGGGAGGTATGGACCCCTGATATCTCCTAAAGAGGGACACTTGGGAGGTATGGGCACCTAATATCTCCTAAAGAGGGACACTTGGGAGGTATGGACCCCTAATATCTGCTAAAGAGGGACACTTGGGAGGTACAGATCCCTAATATCTCCTGAAGAGGGACTCTTGGGAGGTATGGACCCCTAATATCTCCTAAAGAGGTACACATATCTCCTAAAGTGGGACACTTGGGAGGTATGTACCCATAATATCTCCCAAAGAGGAACACTTGGAAGGTATGGACCCCTAATATCTCCTAAAGAGGCACACACATCTCCTGAAGCGGGACTCTTGGGATGTATGAATGCCTAATATCTCCTAATGAGGATCACTTGGGAGGTATGGATCCCTAATATCTCCTAAAGAGGGACACATGGAAGGTATGGACCCCTAATATCTCCTAAAGAGGGACACTTGGGAGGTATGGACCCCTAATATTTCCTAAAGAGGGACACATGGGAGGTTCACAAGCGTGAAGTTCTAGCATCTATTGTATGAAAAATATACCAGAAGCAGTAAAATAATTGTAGTTTCTATATTTTCATTAAAAAAGTTTACACCCTGTTTTTCTTTGGGTAAATAAACTGGTTCTGGGACATTGAGATTACTTTGGCCACACCCACAATTTAGAATGTGGGTGTGGCCAGCACAGCTGATGCTCCACTCAAAATATGGAACTCTAGGCAGTTGCCTACTCTGTCTGTTGGGAAACAACGGTAAAACAATGGTACTCTAAGCATAGGAAGATATTTCATTCAAATGTTATTACAGCTCAAAATTATGCTGTTTTTTTTAATTGTGAACAACAGCGTCAACTAGTGTTCAAAAGGTACATTATGTTTATACTGCACTTGGAGAGTTTGAATCATAAAATATGTATCTTCCTATTACAGGGATAGTAATGTTTAAATTTCCAGAATGCTGCCATGATTTCTTATGGCGCATACAACAAATCTATTATGCTAGTAATGCCGCATTCGCCATATAACTTGTGAAATAATATTATGAATTATTCCTCCTTGCTCTCCTTTTCACTAATCCAGGCCACCTCCCCATGAAACTGAAGTCCGGTTGTTTGGCCGGACAGAGAGCTACGAGGCACAAACTGCCTCCTTTCAGAATACGGAAAATCCATTACCTCCCAAGTGTCCCTCTTTATGTGATATTAGGGGTACATACCTCCCAAGTGTTCCTCTTTAGGATATATTAGGGCTCCGTACCTCCCAAGCATCCATCTTTAGAAGATATTAGGGATCCATACCTCCCAAGTGTCCCTCTTTAGGAGATATTATGAGTACATATCTACCAAGTGTCCCTCTTTAGGAGATATTAGGGGTCCATACCTCCCAAGTGTCCCTCTTTAGGAGATATTAGGGGTACATACTTCCCAAGTGTCCCTCTTTAGAAGATATTAGGGGTCCAAACCTCCCAAGTGTCCCTCTTTAGGAGATATTAGGGATCCATACCTCCCAAGTGTCCCTCTTTAGGAAATATTAGGGGTACATACTTCCCAAGTGTCCCTCTTTAGGAGATATTAGGGATCCATACCTCCCAAGTGTCCCTCTTTAGGTGATATTACGGGTCCATACCTCACAAGTGTCCCTCTTTAGGAAATATTAGGGGTCCATACCTCCCAAGTGTTCCTCTTTAGAAGGGATAGTCCCTCTTTGAGACCAGAACCCCTCTGTTCCTCTTCCCCACCCTGGTGTCCCTGTGTTTAGGAGATCAGACTGTGTGGTGTGTATATATGTGTATCGCCCTGGTGTCCCTGTGTGTAGGAGATCAGAATGTGTGGTGTGTATATAAGTGTATCACCCTAGTGTCCCTGTGTTTAGGAGATTAGACTGTGTGGTGTGTATCTAGAGTAAGTGTATCACTCTGGTGTCCCTGTGTTTAGGAGATCAGACTGTGTGGTGTGTATATAAGTGTATCGCCCTGGTGTCCCTGTGTTTAGGAGATCAGACTGTGTGGTGTGTATAGAAGTGTATCACCCTGGTGTCCCTGTGTTTAGGAGATCAGACTGTGTGGTGTGTATATGTGTATCACCCTGGTGTCCTTGTGTTTAGGAGATCAGACTGTGTGATGTGTATCTAGAGTAAGTGTATCACCCTGGTGTCTCCGTGTTTAGGAGATCAGACTGTGAGGTGTGTATATAAGTGTATCACCCTGGTGTCCTTGTGTTTAGGAGATCAGACTTTGTGGTGTGTATAGAAATGTATCACCCTGGTGTCCCTGTGTTTAGGAGATCAGACTGTGTGGTGTGTATATAAGGGTATCACCCTGGTGTCCCTGTGTTTAGGAGATCAGACTGTGTGGTGTGTATATAAGTGTATCACCCTGGTGTCCCTGTGTTTAGGAGATCAGACTGTGTGGTGTGTATATAAGTATATCACCCTGGTGTCCCTGTGTTTAGGAGATCAGACTGTGTGGTGTGTATATAAGTGTATCACCTTGTTGTCCCTGTGTTTAGGAGATCAGACTGTGTGATGTGTATAGAAGTGTATCACCCTGGTGTCCCTGTGTTTACGAGATCAGACTCTGTGGTGTGTATATAAGTGTATCACCCTGGTGTCCCTGTGTTTAGGAGATCAGACTGTGTGGTGTGTATATAAGTGTATCACCCTGGTGTCCCTGTGTTTAGGAGATCAGACTGTGTGGTGTGTATATAAGTGTATCACCCTGGTGTCCCTGTGTTTAGGAGATCAGACAGTGTGGTGTGTATAGAAGTGTATCACCCTGGTGTCCCTGTGTTTAGGAGATCAGACTGTATGGTGTGTATATAAGTGTATCACTCTGGTGTACCTGTGTTTAGGAGATCAGACTGTGTGGTGTGTATATAAGTGTATCACCCTGGTGTCCCTGTGTTTAGGAGATCAGACTTTGTGGTGTGTATATAAGGGTATCACCCTGGTGTCCCTGTGTTTAGGAGATCAGACTGTGTGGTGTGTATATAAGTGTATCACCCTGGTGTCCCTGTGTTTAGGAGATCAGACTGTGTGGTGTGTATATAAGTGTATCACCCTGGTGTCCCTGTGTTTAGGAGATCAGACTGTGTGGTGTGTATAGAAGTGTATCACCATGGTGTCCCTGTGTTTAGGAGATCAGACTGTGTGGTGTATATAAGTGTATCACCCTGGTGTCCCTGTGTTTAGGGGATCAGACTGTGTGGTGTGTATAGAAGTGTATCACCCTGGTGTCCCTGTGTTTAGGAGATCAGACCGTGAGGTGTGTATATAAGTGTTTCACATTGCTCCAAAGCAATAAAACTTATATTAATGTTTGTATAAACTTCTGTATATGTGTTTATAAACTACTATGTGTAAATAAAATACTTGGGCCTTTTTATATGCAATTTTTTAGGTTACCGAAGGAGGTCTCAATAGGTCATGAAATAGCCTAAAAATTCTCGGTAAGGTCCCGCCCACCCACCTCGCCCACAGCAATACCCTCTAACACACAAGTGTCCCTCTTTGGCAATATGAAATGTTGGGAGGTATGAAACCCTGCCCCCTTGACAAAAGAGGGCGGGTTTTCTGTATACTGAAGGAAGATTGTCCCACGTCGGCATCTGCTTGCAGCTCCAAGGATCGAAGGATGATGTGAGTATAAGGGGCATGAGGGGTGATTAATTAAAGGGATAGTAATACTTCGTTTTATCTTTATTTTATTTTGTAGGCATTAAAAAAACATGAAGAATGATATAAGTCTTATCTCTCAAACCTTTATGGTTTGAGAGATATTCACAAGCAAAGTTTCCCCTCCCACCCCTTTTACCTAGTGTAAACCATCTCTTCTCAGATGTGGAATCCAGTCCATAGACCAGAGAGATAACAGCAGGGGACAATCTTCTTCCTATGAGAACAATGAAAGCCCTGCCCCCCTTGACAAGTTTTTCAGCTTTTTCCCTTATCTTAATTGAAGATTGTCCCTCTCTGCAGTCTACCTGGGCACCTCCCTTCTGCTCTGGCTGAACAGTGTTACATCAGTAAAAGGGGCGGGAGGGGGATACTTTGTCATTGAATTACTCTTGAACTACAACTCTGACAGAATAACACTTTCTAAAGTCCAAATAATATGATGATTAATTAGAGCCGCTTTTATTATGAAACATTACTATTCCTTTAATAATATTATTTCACAAGCATTACTGACATAACAGATCCATTGTATGCACCATAACAAAGAATTGCAGCATTCTGGAAATGTAAACATTACTATCTTTTTAAGTTATATGAACATCGTCCTCTGATTTCGAGAGCAGAAAACTGCAGTTTGATAAGAAAAAAGTTTCAGTTTTAATAAGTTTTAACCATTTGAGTGCCAGAGAGGTATGGTTAAATGAAAACGGGAAAATAATTACAAGCGTTAGTATGTTGTTACCGCTCCTTTAATACACATAGAGGCTGAAGACATTCTGGGGCAAACCAAATGGCATACGAGAAAAATAAAAATCCCCACTGATCTAACCCCATCCTGACAGAAGACGTAAATGTACGTCCAGGTAGCTGTTGAAGGTAATGGGGTAAAACAGTTTGGCGGGCGTTAAGTGCCGGCCACGTCCAGGCACGGCCGGTCACTAAGGGGTTAAATGGTGGATTCAAACATCTGAATGCTAGTGTAGTCTCCAACGCATTGCAAAGCAGTGTGTTAGATACCTCTCTAGCAGTCAAATGGTAGAAGTCTAATAAAATAAATAGGAATTTTGGGGATTTTTATTTATTTTTTAGGGTGCAGTTGGAATGCTCCACAATCACTTCAGTTAAATCATTGATTGTGAAACAACCATCACCATAGAACGATGGGTTAATCACGCTTTCACCACATGATCACAATGTGTCATTTAATTCTACTTACATTAAAGGGATAGTAATACTTAAGTATTACTAATCCCTATAGTAAAGTCCTATTAAAAATAAACGTATTGCCACCAGTGTCATCTCTCAAACCTTTATGGTTTGAGAAATAATCTCTCCTAAAGTTGCCTCCTCCCTCCCCCTTCCCCGAAGTCAGCGTTGTAGCTGACTGAATGGAAATCCGGTCTTAGATCATCAGGCGGCTCTGCAGCTGAGCCACAATTGCGTTAATGAAGAAAAAATCTTTCACTAACACGGTCTTCTACGTGTGCTTGCAAACCAAGCACAAACCAAGCACACGTAGAAGACCATTTCAGTGAAAGTTTTGTTTTTTAGTAATGCGATCAGGCTGTGCTGAAGAGCCGCCTGATGATCATACGACTGGCTTCCCTGCAGTCAGCTAGAATGCTGACTTCGGGGAAGGGGGAGGGAGAGGGCAACTTTAGGAGCGATCATCTCTCAAACCATAAAGGTCTGAGAGATGACACTGGGGGCAATACGTTTATTTTTAAAAGGACTTTACTATAGGGATTAGTAATACTTAAGTATTACTATCCCTTTAATGTTTGTATAAAAAGTCTGTATATGTGTATACATTAGTCTGTGTAAATAAAATACTTTGGCCTTTTTATATGCAATCATTGATTGTGAAACAGCCATCACCATAGAGCGATGGGTTAATCACACTTTCACCACATGACCACAATGTGTCATGTTATTTAATTCTGCTTTTATTCCACTGTAAGAAAAATTTCCATCGTTGCACCAAGGAAATGATGTAACAATTTGTAATTAAATCATTATCAGCCCCGCCAGCATTAACCACTTTGTTTTTGCATTATAAAACCGTCCACTCTTGTTGCTGTTTACAATCGTATGTCGCTTTCAGTGATATTTTCATGTAAAAGCCACACATTTCATACAACTTTTTTTTTCCGGCACAACAAACACTTTTAGAAGATGGCGCTGGCCCATGGCAGAAGAAAGCTACACAGAATGCAAACATTTTACTTTGCTAAACCTTCTAGTGCCAGAGGGGTACACAACGCATTGCGAAGCAATGCGTTGAGTACCCCTCTGGCATTCGAAGGGTTAAAGTTGCACTAAAGTGAATGACAAACAAATGTGCGGAAGGTGACTTTGTGTACACTCTACTGACAAATATGTATGACTTTTTCACAGGCATGTGCACACATAGACACCAAGGGGGGGCTTGAGCACCTGCCCTTTTTGTCCAAAGTGCCCTCTTGGCCTTTTAACAAAAAAAAAAAAAGTTGCCTCGCAACCTGCACTAACCCCCCACCGCCCGGTCAGGTCTGTGCCTCCTTCAGGACAGACCTGTAGATGCTGCGTTCCCTCGTCAGCTCTTTAGTATTACAAAGCGCTGGGAGATGACATCATCTCCCAGCGCTCTGCATGAAGAAAAGACCACGAGGGAGCTCCCGCAGCTACAGGAGGCCCATACAGACCTTTCCTGCCACTGGACCACCAGGGAAGAAGTTGGAAATAGACACTGGGGGGCAATGTGGAAATGATGGGGCAATATGGATCTGATGGGGGGCAAGATGGAGATGATGGCAATGTAGAGATGATGGGGCAATGTATGTGAGGGTAAGTTGGAGCTGATGGCAATATGGAGCTGATGGGGGGCAATATGGAGATGATGGGGCAATGTGGAGCTGTTGATGGCAATATGGAGCTGATGGGGCAATGTGATGGTAAGTTGGAGCTGATGGGGGCAAAATGGAGCTGATGGGGGCAATATGGAGCTGATAGGGGACAATGTAAAGGCAAGATGGAGATGATGGGGGCAATGTGGAGATTAGGAGCATTGTGGAGGTGTCCAGTGGAGATGGCCAATCGGGCTCCTGAGATCTAAATTCTTTTCTTTTTTTTTAAATATATACTTTTAATAAATAATTATGAGAAGTGCCCTTTTTTTTCATTTGAGCCCCTGCCCCCCAAAATGTCTGTGCATGTCCCTGCTTTTGCATTTGGTACCTTCTAGTGTTCCCAAAATTCCAAAATCATGGTTATACACCTATAGGAAAAGTATAAAAATTAGCCATTGGAAAATGGAAGGTAACAATTTTTTTTTTTTTACACTTTGCACCATTCTGCATTTTGGACGCAAAATAAGTGGGAAAGGAACATGGAACCCTGCAACAGTATATGTTTCTAAAAATTAACCAGAATTACATTTTCAGACAGGGGATATATGTTTTTCCAAATTTAACTGCTATGCAATCTACAGAAAAACTTCAAAGATGCTGAAATATTTTAAAATCATGGGATTTCATATCAAGAGAATTAGCTAGATTTGTCCTCCAGCTCCACACTGACTCCTCTGGTAACCCTGTGTAGGTAGAGGTGCTGCTCTTTTCTCCGTGACTGCCGGACTATAACGCATAGTATGATGCCGTTCTACCTATGTAGATTGTAAATTAGGTTGAAAAAGACAAAAGTCCATCAAGTTCAACCTTTCCCTCACAACCCAGAGACAGGAGGATTATATAGCTTTCCTGCTACCAAATATGTTAGTCTTTAACAAACCTTCCTGTTTTGCCTACTACTACACAGTATAACCCTATATGTTTCCTTTTGAGAGAAATGCATCTAATTTTCTCTTAAATGTATCCATTGTATCTGCCATAACCACATCCTTGGGCAAAGAATTCCACAATGTAACAGACCTTACGGTAAAAAAACCCTTCCTCTGCTGAAATCTAAACCTCCTTTCCTCTAATCTCAAGGGGTGTCCCCTGGTCACCTGATCAGGCCTTGGAATAAACAGCTCACCGCAGAGATCCTTGTATTGACCTCTTATATACTTGTATAATGTGATAAGGTCTCCTCTTAGTCGTCTTTTCTCTAGAGTAAATAAACCAAGTTTGTCTAGTCGTTCCTCATACATCAAGTCTAGGGATGGGTGAAAGTTGTCGCCGTGTTACCGAGAGAAATTTTGTGAAAACCACATTGTTATCCGCTTTTTCGCGGGAATATCTGCTGTAAAAAAATGATCCAAGACGAGTGAAATAACTAGCTCGCCATCACCTTCTAGGGTAACTATATCTTCTGCCAATCCACCTCATTCATCGTTACCTCCCCCGCCAAATGATAGCCACTCTGTTGATCTTAGGATGCGGCAGTTCGTCTCTACCCATTGCACACTGTGTGGTGCACTGACCACACATGCCAGTGTGGTGGAGGAGAATTGATATCAGGTCATCAGGTGGCATCTGAGGAGATTCCATCCTGCAGAATATGCTAGGATTCTGGCAGGGAGGGTTCATCATTACTATTAAACTGTCAGCAAGTTGTCATGTGTCCTTAGCAGGTCTTAAAAGGGGTACAGTGACAGCGGCAGTACTTGGTTTCGGGTGTCATGGTGTTTGGATACAGTTGTGCCCCCAGATGTTATTTACCAAACACACACTGTGCACATTGCAGTTGCTGAGGAGACCCACTGATCCTGCTCTCAAGGGAAAAAATATATTCTAATAATAACACACTCATGATGATTTTGGAGGAGGGGCAGGTGGAGATTTAATGGTCAACTTGTTCTTTTCTCCACATAGACTGGGGGCTACTTATTCTTCTGCTACTGCCTCAGGCTCATCACTGGAGTCCATTGTGGCAAATGGAATCTTCATCATCCATCTTCCATGTTACTGCTATTGTTGATCCCATTCCCTTTCAGCTGCCTAATCATCCTGCTGCTTAAACAAATCATCAGCAGCAGTACAACTCAGGACTCAAGAGGACATTTGACAGTGGCCACTGGCCAACATGACCTGCTGGCATTAGGCCAGTAGAGCATTTTTATTTTTTTTCAGGACTTGTGTTTTTTCTCAGGACTTGTGTTTTTTGAAAAAAAAAAACAAAAAAAAAATCCAAAATAAACAATTTTTGGGGGTTTGTGTCTAACAAGCCTAAGTCCTACAAATCAATGTTTCCTTAGGGCTTGTGCCAAACAAGCTTAAGTCCTACAAATCAATGTTTCTTCAGGGCTTGGGCCTCTAATAAGTCTAAGTCCTACAAAGGCCTCTAACAACAAATCAAACAAATCATCCTCTACACAATACTCCATCAAGTCAAGTATCCAGTGGCAGCTTATGTCAGGGGGTTCCTGTATCTGTCACTTTAAATACAAATGTCTTATTTTATTTTATTGATTTATTTGTTATTAACTGTCCCCCCAACAGCAGTCAAGGACCCCCCCCAAAACAAATTCCCTTTTCAAATGATTCATTCATTCACCTACACAGACACCCTCCTCAGACCCCTTTATACCATGTCTTATGGTTTTTATTTTATTTTATTTTATTTAGGATTTCTTTTTTATTAAATGCCCCCCAATCCCAGTAAACAACCCCCCCAAAAAATCATCCCCTGTTCAACTGATTGTTTCCCCACACCCCACCAACACAGGCACCCTCATGCCCCTTTTATACAATGTCTTTGGGAAATAAAACAATATTTGCTATGTGTTGTGTGTAACTTCTATGTTCCCATTGATTTCAATGGAATGAGCTAGGCGAAAAAAGCGGAAAATCTGTACTTTTCGTGGGAAATTTTTCACCAAGCGGAAAGTGCCATTTTTCGCCGATTTCAGTTTGAGGCAGAAGTTTTCGCCCATTCCTAGTCAAGTCCTCCATTCTCTTAATTCATTATGTTGTTCTTCGCTGCACCCTCTCTAGTTCCACATTATCCTTTGTGAAACAGCCATCACAATAGAACGATGGGTTAATCAAGCTTTCACCACATGACCACAATGTGTCATGTTACTTAATTCAGCTTTTATTCCACTGTAAGAAAATTTTCCATTGTTGCACCAAGGAAATGGTGTAACAATTTATAAGTAAATCTTTATCAGCCCCTCCAGCATTAACCACTTTGTTGTTGGCACTTTCACATAGGACTGTTACATAGTTACATAGTAGTCTAGGCTGAAAAAAGACTTGCGTCCGTCAAGTTTAAACCATTTCCTCTTCTTGTTTACTGCTGTTGATCAAAAAGAAGGCAAAAAAACCCTTATTTCAACAATTTCAAATTTTGAATGGGGGGGGGGAGGATTTCTTCTTGACTCCAAATGGCAATGAGATTTCTCCTTGGATCAACAAGCACTAAATAAATATTAATCCCAGTACTAACATACATAGCCCTCTATGTTCTGCTCTTTTAAAAAAAGTATCCAGGCACTTTTTAAAGGCATCTAATGTATTCGGTAACACCATCTCTTCAGGCAGTGAATTCCTTACCCTTACTGTCCTTACCGTAAAGAATCCCTTCCACTGTTGTAGACGAATTCTCCTTTCCTCAAGTCTAAGCGGGTGGCCCCTTGTCCTGTGTACTGTTCTGTTAATGAACAGGTCTTTGGAGAGCCCTTTATATGGGCCCTGAACATATTTATATAGTGTTATCATATCCCCTCTAAGACGCCGTTTCTCTAGTGTGTACAAATGTAACTTTTCTAGCCTTTCTTCATAACCAAAACTTTCCATTCCCCTTATTTGTTTGGTAGCCCTCCTCTGCTCTTTCTCCAGTGACATAGGAGAGCATTAACCCTTTGGTGTCAGAGGGGTGTGCAAAGCATTGCAGAGCACATTGCACTCCCCCTGGCACGCCAAGGGTTAAAGCAGTCATTCTGACAATCATGACGTGCTTTGCAATGATTCATTCCAGGCAACAGTGGCAGAACGCAGCTACATTCTGTATCCCAGGTGAAACATTCCATCTTTATGGCCTCATTCATCAAGCTAATACTTCCAGTTCACATAAATTGTGCGTTTAACCCTTTCATTGTCTACAGTGAGAGGTCACAACTGTAATTTGAATATGACCTATGCTATATCTAGCAAAAGAGCCTAGGTATATTAGTTTTTAATTGTTACATCTAGATCTTTGTCGGGTATTCATATACTGCAAACCTGATTTGGCTTACAAGTAGCTTTGATTACTGGCCCTGTCTTGAATGTTCTGTTTTGGGGGCCATACCAGAACCAGAGAGTTTCTGTATATAAGACATCTTTTTTGAAGCTGGCTCTGATCTAACAACCTGAATTATGGGCGTATCAGAACTAAGAGGCTTCAACCCTATAATTGCCATTCTGAAAAAGGAAGGTTCAAATTAAAATCGTGATAGGATTTACTTAGTAAAGAGAACCTCCGTTCTTTTTAAAGGGATAATAATGTTTCATAATAAAAACAGCTCTAATTAATCATCATAGTATTTGGACTTTGGAGAGTGTTATTTCAATTCTGTCAGAGTTGTAGTACAAGAGTAATTCAGTGATAAAGAATCCCCCTCCCTCCCCTTTTACTGATGTAACACTGCTCAGCCAGAGCAGAAGGGAGGTGCCCAGGTAGACTGCAGAGAGGGACAATCTTCAATTAAGATAAGGGAAAAACCTGAAAAACTTGTCAAGGGGGGCAGGGCTTTCATTGTTCTCATAGGAAGAAGATTGTCCCCTTCTGTTATCTGTCTGGTCTATAGACTGCATTCCACATCTGAGAAGAGATGGCTTACACTAGGTAAAAGGGGCGGGAGGGGGATACTTGTCAAGGGGGGCAGTCAAGTCAGTTCTTGATCACCCTTCACTGAGTGTTATCCAATGTTTAGGTGACCCAGCAATATAGGCTATATCCCTCCAGCGATACCAATCCAGGTAGAGAAAGATGAACCCGGCAGAGATACGCAGCTGGAGTACGGAGCTGCGTAACACTTGTTGATTATGAAACTGAAATCATTTCTGATCTTGAAAGTACCATTAAAAATCTTGATGAAAAAAAACCCAGGAATATACATCTGTTGATAAAATCAAAAAAGACATAACTCAGTTGAATACTGAATTAGATAAGTTTGAAGAGGAACTTACACAACGTAAAAAGAAAATATTTTTAAATAAAAGGAATCCACGTTTCCCTAATAAACAAACTGAAAATTAGAATGAAACTTGTACATCTGAAGTCGAGTCAACTGGTAATGAAGGTTCTATACAATCAGAGGCTAGTGGTTATTTTTTTAGGGAACAAACAACAAGGAATCGACAACACAGAAGATGAAGGGGAAAATAAGACGGGAGATCAGAAACAGAGAAAAATTGGGTTATCGTCAAAGGAGGGAACAACTATTGGTTCAGGAAATAAATGAGAACAGGGATAATAGCAATGCATTACAAGTGATACATTTGTCTGAACGTATATTATCACCTTCACACAAAAGTCAATTATATAAAGGCTTAAAGGAATAGTAATGTTTCCTAATAAAAGCAGCTCTAATTAATCATCATAGTATTTGGACTTTGGAGAGTGTTATTTCAATTCTGTCAGAGTTGTAGTTCAGGAGTAATCCAATGACAAAGTATCCCCCTCCCTCCCCTTTTACTGATGTAACACTGCTCAGCCAGATCAGAAGGGAGGTGCCCAGGTAGACTGCAGAGAGGGACAATCTTCAATTAAGATAAGGGAAAAACCTGAAAAACTTGTCAAGGGGGGCAGGACTTTCATTGTTCTCATAGGAAGAAGATTGTCCCTTTATGTTATCTGTCTGGTCTATGGACTGGATTCCACATCTGAGAAGAGATTGCTTACACTAGGTAAAAGGGGCTGGAGGGGGAAACTTTGCTTGTGAATATCTCTCACACCATAAAGGTTTGAGAGATAAGACTTACATCGTTCTTCGTGTTTTTTAATGCCTACAAAATAAAATAAAGATAAAACAAAGTATTACTATCCCTTTAACGGGATAGTAACAGAACAATAAAAGTTGATTGATTATTACACACCATTTTTGGACCATTGGGCATTATATATAGTTACTCTTTTTTTCTGTAGTTCAATCATTATCTTAGCTGAAAAGATCCCCTACATCCCCTTCTGGCTGTGACACTAACACCAGACTTTAATTATGTCCCTATACCTGTTCCTAATAAGTATCCTGGAGCTTCCATAAGTGTTCTGGTGTGCTCTGTGTGGCTGACTGAGCTCCCCACCAGGACCCCAAACCACCCCTTTCATGGGAGACGAGGGAGTTATTTGAAAGGCGGCCTCTCTCCTTTCTGTAAAAAGAAAAAACAACTCGTTCCTGAACATACAGCTGGTTCTGGGAGCACCTCCATATTGATCAATAGGACACGCCAAATGTCATAATGCGGACTGGAAGTAGGGTTGCCACCCAGCCGGTATTTTACTGGCAGGCCGGTAAAAAATTGGCTTCTGTCCAATGTTAAAGGGATAGTAATATGTTTTATCTTTATTTTATTTTGTAGGCATTAAAAAAACGTGAAGAACGATATAAGTCTTATCTCTCAAACCGTTATGGTTTAAGAGATATTCACAAGCAAAGTATCCCCTCCCGTCCCTTTTACCTAGTGTAAGCCATCTCTTCTCAGATGTGGAATCCAGTCCATAGACCAGACAGATAACAGCAAAGGACAATCTTCTTCCTATGAGAACAATGAAATCCCTGCCCCCCTTGACAAGCTTTTCAGATTTTTCCCTTATCATAATTGAAGATTGTTCCTCTCTGCAGTCTACCTGGGCACCTCCCTTCTGATCTGGTTGAACAGTGTTACATCAGTAAAAGGGGAGGGAGGGGGATACTTTATCATTCAATTACTCTTGAACTACAACTCTGACAGAATTGAAATAACACTTTCCAGAGTCCAAATACTATGAAGATTAATTAGAGCTGCTTTTATTATGATACATCACTATCCCTTTAAGTCTATGGAGGGAATGCCATGGCCAGTATTTTTTCGAAGAAAAGGTGGCAACCCTAACGGGAAGTCTGTGAGCCAATCAAACAGAGGCGATGGCTGCTGCATTGGAGTGCCGTGGGGTTCCAAGTGGTGGCTCCCTGTTTCGCACTGAGCCCCCCATAGAACTCTGTAGATGGTTCCAAAATACTACAAACAGGTAAAAGGGACATGCGTACAGCTGTGGTGTTAGTTTCCCTTTAATAAACCTGTTACTTACACAACTACTCTGGTTGTTACAGTGGAAGATGTGGCAGATAACTTTAGTTCTGATGAATAATATAAGTGTTTTCCAACCACAGTTTTATTACTGCTACAAAACATGTTACGGCAATAACAGAGAAACCGCATCAAAACCGACACAGATTAGCTTAATTCCTGCTGCAAAGTAATAGGAAATGAACCTGCTTCCTACAATTCATTCTAATGAAGTGGACCTGTCACCCTTTATTGCATCTCTATTAACCCATTGAGTGCCAGTGAGGTATGGATTTGTCCTCCGCAGTGCAGTTGGTGTGCCCCATAATTGCTCTTCTTTGTCTTTATATATAAGGCCCAAATAACTGAAGAAAAGAGATTATATTAACTCACTGTTGTATTATTTTCCTGGAATAACCACATCAGCATTCAACATGTTAACGTCATTCTTGGCTGATAGGACAGGACATTCTCCCAAGCCTGTTAACTTGTAGAGTGCCAGAGCCGTACTAGGTATGGTTGTACTCTGGGGCCTAAGCCAGGTATGTGGTCGCACTTTGCCCGCTGCCATTTACATGCTTTTATTATCCTTCTGAGTCGTGATGCCCCCCCGATATGATTTGTTACACAATCTTGCAAGCGATCAAAAATGGCATCCTCGTCTCCTTCTTTCTTGTGCTCTGTACCTCCCAAGTGCCCCTCTTTAGGAGATATTAGAACGCTGTACCTCAAGTGTCCCTCTTTAGGAGATATTAGAGATCCATACCTCACAAGTGTCCCTCTTTAGGAGATATTAGGGATCTGTACCTACCAAGTGTCCCTCTTTAGGAGATATTAGGGGTCCATACCTCACAACTGCCCCTCTTTCGGAGATATTAGGGGTCCATACCTCCCAAGTGTCCGTCTTTATGAGATATTAGAGATCCATACCTCACAAGTGTCCCTATTTAGGAGATATTAGGTATCTGTATCTCCCAAGTGTCCCTCTTTAGGAGATATTAGGGGTCTGTACCTCACAACTGCCCCTCTTTCGGAGATATTAGGGGTCCATTCCTCTCAAGTGTCCGTCTTTAGGAGATATTAGGGGTCCATACCTCCCAAGTGTCCGTCTTTATGAGATATTAGGGGTCCATACCTCCCAAGTGTCCCTCTTTAGGAGATATTAGGGGTCTACACCTCCCAAGTGTCCCTCTTTAGGAGATATTAGGGGTCCATACCTCCCAAGTGTCCCTCTTTAGGCTATATTAGAGGTCCATACCTCCCAAGTGTTCCTCTTTAGGAGATATTAGGGGTCCATACCTCCCAAATGTCCCTCTTTAGGAGATATTAGGGGTCCATACCTCCCAAGTATCCCTCTTTAGTAGATATTAGGGGTCCATACCTCCCAAGTGTCCGTCTTTAGGAGATATTAGGGGTCCATACCTCCCAAGTGTCCGCCTTTAGGAGATATTAGGGGTCCATACCTCCCAAGTGTCCGTCTTTAGGAGGTATTAGGGGTCCGTACCTCCCAAGTGTCCCTCTTTAGGAAATATTAGGGGTCCATACCTCCCAAGTGTTCGTCTTTAGGAGATATTAGGGGTCCATTCCTCCCAAGTGTCCCTCTTTAGGAGATATTAGGGAGAATATTGGTTCCATGAGGAGTATAGGAGAGGACTGTTCAGGTTGCCATTACTGATTACTTACATGGTTGTGTACACAATCAATATCAGGTGGGGCATCAGGAGTGGTTCCGATGCCCCTCAGTGAGGTCTGAAATCTGTTACAAAAATGTAGTTTTGTGTGTGTGTTCCACTGGAGCATTTAACATGTTTCTTTGCAATGCGTTGGACACCACTCTGGCATACACAGTTACACAGATCCCCGCATACACTGTCTGCCCCCCATACTGGTTCCACTATCCAATGGTAGTCACAGATCCCCACATACACTGCCTGACCTTCCCAGTCTAGTTACACTGCTCACTGGTAGTCATAGATCTCTACATACATGGTCTGACCCCCCACCCCGGTTCCATTGCCCAAAAATAGGCACAGATCCCCACATACACTGCCTGACCTCCCCGGTCTGGTTACACTGTCCACTGGTAGTCATAGATCTCTGCATACATGGTCTGACCCCCCACCCCGGTCCCATTGCCCAAAATTAGTCACAGATCATCACATACACTGCCTGACCTCCCCAGTCTTGTTCCACTGCCCCACCGGTAGTCACAGATTCCCCACACACTCTCTTACACACCAGCTTGATTCCACTTTCCCCTAGTAGTCATAGATCCTCACATTCACATTCTGAACCCCTCCCCCAAGACAGTACCCTCTGCTAGTTACGGATCCCCACATACACGCTGACCCCCAGTCTGATTTCACTACCCCCTGGTAGTAACAGATCCCTACATACATGTTCTGAACCGCACACTGGTTCCAGTGCCCCTAGTAGTAACGGCTCCCCGCACACACTGTCTGACCCCCTATCCTTGTTCTGCTGTCCACTGGTGGCCACAGATCCAAACATACCCTAACACCCCAGCCTGTTTCCACTGTCCCATTGGTTCTATGGCTACTATCTGCTTCCCCAGCCTTTTTCAACTGGTAGTCATGCTCCTGGCACCCATTATAGTATGTCAACTAGGTTTTGAATATACTAGGAAATTCCATATTGCTGAAAGATTTGAATGTCTGTGAAGCACCCCATTCTGGAAACATTTGTGCACACTAGGCTTAGGGTAGAAAGGTAAGTGTAGCCCCTCCCATTTGATTTGGCTGGTTGTCTACTTTCTAAAATGGTATGCCTTGTATATCGTTTTCATTTCTGTGGGTGTTATACCCATTTTAGTCAACAAGTCATGTTTCAAAAATGCAGGAAAGATGAGAGATTGCAGTTGGAGGTGTTTCGTTCTTCTGGCCCCCCCCCCCTCCGAAAAGTATGTCAACTCATACCAATGGGGTGCCGCTCTTATTGAAAGATTTGCAGTTAATGAATACAGTAGGAAATTCCATGTTTTTCAAAATTATAAGTATCTTTGAAGGTGTAGAAATGTAAAATATTTTTTCCTATAGCGCCGTCTTCTGAAAACAATTGTGAACACCAGACACCAGTGGCTCCTCATTTGATGCAGGTCATGGCAGGTCTTTTCAAGACAAAAAAAGTGTTACGTTTATATTAGTCCTCCTGCCACCCCATACAGTATGTCATCCCATACAAATGGAGTGCCATTTTTCCTGGGCTGGTAGCAGATACTGAATACAGTAGAAAATACCATGGTTTTAAAAGATTTTAGTATCTTTTTAGTTATGAAAATATCTGTGCACATCAGACTAGGGGGTACAAAAGAAAACAATACCTCATTTGATGCAGGTGAATGCCTATTTCCATAGTTAATAGTTAAGACCATTTTAGCACACGCAACCACTTTCAATAACGAAAACAGGTAAGTGGAGTTTTATACTTCCAGAGCCCACTATGATATGTCAACCCATACAAATGGGGTACCATTTTTCTCAGAAGAGTAGTAGGTAATGAATACAATATGAAATCCTACAGTTTACAAATATGTCTGTTCATTGTAAGGGGTCAAAATGTTAAAAGGTGCCTATTTCTTTTACTTTAGAGCAATGTTCTGGAAATATTTGTGCACACCAGGTTAGAGGAAGAAATGTAAGTGACCACTCATTTGGAGGGGTTATCTTCTTTCAAAAACTTTATACTTTGTCTAACTTTCTTTCATGTATAAAGTTATTACAACCATTTTAGTGCAAGCACATCATATTTGGAAAAAATGTTGGTCTAGTTTTGTGCTTCTGGCACAACACATACCAGTGGTCACCATTTTTGTTGTGAAAGCAGTAGCTAATGAATACAGTAGGACATTCCATAATTTTCAAAGATTCCAATACCTTTGAAGGGGTAGAAACGTAAAAAAAATTACTACTATGTACTTTGGAGCCACCTTCTAGAAAAGTTTGTGCACACAGGCTAGGGAAAGAAAGTTAAGTAACTCCTCATGCAGTGGGATATCTAATTTCAGGGAAGGTATACTTTAGGGGGTTATTTTGGTAATTATGCTTTCGATTTATGTGAGGTGCATTTTGGTTATCTCCATGAAAATGTCAACTGAAATTCTGTTAAATGCTGTTACAAGTTTGGGACCCCAGGGAAGGACATACATTTGTGCACCTATACATATTGGGCATCAGTGTACCCAGGAGATAAGTGGCATTTATATTTCATATTTTGTGTGTTGCGCTAAGCATATTCAAGATGTTGTGCTGTAACTTAGTTGATGAGGCTGATAAAAGACATGTATCCATAAAGTTCAGCACATGCCAAATCACCCCTGTTGATGTAGAGGAACGCAAAAAAAAAATCTTACTGATTCCCTGGATCACCATCCTATCTGCTTTGAAACCATCTGTTATAATTCTCAATATTGTTCTGAGCTAGAAATTATCAATTACTTTTCTGAAAGCAGCTACAATAGCTGCAAGCACAGTCTCCGTTATTAGCCTGCACCTAGGAACCAGAGGGAAGACATAAGCCAATTCCTTTGACCAGCATTGGGTCAGAGCATCAATTCAACAGCTTCCTGAAAGTAAGTTCTGACATAGAACCTCTTTACCTTCTGGTTCCTTGGGTCTGCCATGAGGACTATGGTCTGGAGATCCCACATGTTGATATTCTGTCCAAAGTTCACAGCCCAAGAAACTGCCTCTAATTTAGAATGGTTCAGAAAGTCTGCTTCAATGTTGTATGTTCTCTGCATGTAGACTGCTGTAAGATATGAATTATGGTTTAATGCCCTGTCTATAATAGGAGTGATTTTTGCAGTATAGCTTGGCTTCTCAGCCTTGCTTGGTCCTGATAAAAGATGCAGCAAACACACTGTCCACATGGTTGTTTAGAGAGCGACCCCCAAGAATGCTAGCAAAATTATCAGCTGCCGACACCATTCACTTAACGCTACGATTTTGTCTACACTTTGAAATAGGGAGAGAATCACAAACCTTGTGTTACCTTTCTATGATATGTAGCACCTCAGCCCAACCTGCTGGCACCTGTGGTCAAAATTTGAGTTATTCATGCTTAATCTTTTGTCATTATTTTCCTTGTGTTCTCACCATCAACAAGGCAAGGAGCACCTCTGCTGGGATGTGGATTGTAGATTCAAGAGCATCTAGACAGCTATCCCACTGCCACAAAAGTGATAACTGAAGTGGTGTCACTCTCCATCTTGCCCATATTTTAGCAGTGGTATGTTGGCAGGATGAGGTGAAGAAATCTCATGCATTCTGGTGTTGACAACCAGGTTCTTCTCTTGAATGGACTCAGAGAGAGAGAAAGACTTTGTTTTTTCCCCTCAGACCATCACCTGTCCTGGGTTATGGCAATGTAGGGAGTAGCTGTTCGTTTCTTGATTGATGAGCCATTCCATCCGATTTAAGAAGAGAAAAGTCTGATTTCAGTGAGCCAGAAACTGTTGCTGATCCTGAGCCATAATCAGGATATCATCTAGGTAATCAAAGCTTCTTATGCCTCTATCCAGGTAGGCATCTTGAAGATCTATGGTCAATCTGAAGATCAAACAACTGAGATGATTAGCTATTCCAACTTGAAGGGTTTTACATTCAGCATGGAGTTGAGGTCCTTCAAGTCCAGCATCATCTCAGGTCCCCTGATGATGTTTGCACAGAGAAGAGTGTGAAATAAATTTCCATGGTGATGGCTCCTGGAAGAAGAATATTCTTTAACCACTGATTGAGTGCATCAACTCTTGCTTTATTGATGGAACCAAGGACTCTATGAATCTGTTTTCTGGCACTGTCGATATGAAATCCAAAGGGTAACCTTCTGCATCTGTCTGAAGGCTCCATTGATCCTCAGGGATCTTCCAAATGCTGCCATATCTTCTCAGAAGGCCACAGCCACCCTGTGACATCATCAAGATGGTGTTCTATTGCCATGAAATAATTAAATGCTGAAGGATCAAGATGACAGGTCAACTGGCAGAATACCGCAGCTGCATCCCTCATTGCTATGGGGACCTCCTTACCAGTGACCCTGCAGGGAAGTAAGAATGAAGAACCTCAGCCTCCAGGGAGTGAGAGACCTGTGGCTGCAGAGGCCTATTAGGTCCAGGTAAGATGCTAATGGAAAATTAATCCACCAAAATAAGATACCCATCTCAGTTGGAGACAAGGGGCTGGTGATATTTGTAGACTTGCTGAGAAAAAGTACAAGATATTGTAAGTATACTAGTGTAAAAGCCAGTGTACACGGGCCAAGAGTTCGGGCAGTGTCTACTGTGCATGACTGCATCGGGCAAACATACATCTGGCCTGCGTTCAGGCAGTATCTACTATGCATGACTGCATTGGCCTGCGTTTGGGCAGTCTCTACTGCGCATGACTGCATCGGTCTGCATTTGGGCAGTCTCTACTGCGCATGACTGCATCGGCCTGCATTTGGACAGTCTCTACCGTGCATGACTGCATCGGCCTGTGTTTGGGCAGTCTCTACTGAGCATGACTGAATCGGCCTGCGTTTGGGTAGTCTCTACTGAGCATGACTGAATCGGCCTGCGCTTGGGTAGTCTCTACCGCGCATGACTGCATCGGCCTGCGTTTGGGCAGTCTCTATCGCGCATGACTGCATCAGCCTGCGTTTGAACAGTCTCTACTGCGCATGACTGCATCGGCCTGCATTTGGGCAGTCTCTACTGCGCATGACTGCATCGGCCTGCATTTGGACAGTCTCTACCGTGCATGACTGCATCGGCCTGTGCTTGGGTAGTCTCTACTGAGCATGACTGAATCTGCCTGCGCTTGGGTAGTCTCTACCGCGCATGACTGCATCAGCCTGCGTTTGAACAGTCTCTACTGAGCATGACTGCATCGGACTGCGTTTGGGTAGTCTCTACCGCACATGACTGCATCGGCCTGCGTTTGGGTAGTCTCTACTGAGCATGACTGTATCAGCCTGCGTTTGGGTAGTCTCAACCGCGCATGACTGCATCAGACAAACATGCATCTGGCCTGCGTTCAGGCAGTATCTACTGCGCATGACTGTATCGGTCTGCATTTAGGCAGTCTATACCTCGCATGACTGCATCGGCCTGCATTTGAGTAGTCTCTACCGCGCATGACTGCATCAGAAAAACATACATCTGACCTTTTATATATACTGATGATGAACCTGGTTTGATCCCTATAGCTGAAAATACGAACCTACAGATTAAAAATCAAGAGTGTTATGAAGATTAGGGATGTTGAGTGCCATGTGGTTGTGTGTGCTACTTATTGCTATGCATTCCATTGCACACTACTCTGGAACTCAACGATTTACAATTAGCACTTGTTTTTACACATTGCTGACCTTTCAGGTTTAGTTCCAAGGAAATATATATAGACAGATATTTTATATAAATTTCTAGGTTACATATATCATTGTCAAATTAGCAGTCTTTCTTTTTGTTAAGTATTGTAAAGCCCCCACAGGGAAGCCCTTAATAAAACTCTCCAGGTACTGCGTATTCAGAAATGCTGAGTTATTGTGCCGTTCTTCAGTAAGAGTAACAAATGTAATAGGCCTTCGTGGCTAGTGATTGATACTGTTCCAGTTAATGTAACACTGCTGTATCCCAATGTTATTCTTCTCATTAGAAAGAAGCGCTGACGTTCCAAGCTGCTGCGCAGTTTGTTGCTGTGTTTCCTAATGAGATGTCACCTTGCTAGATTACCATGATTTGTCTTTAAAGAAATCTCATCCCCAAGGAAATATTCTTTTCTGCTTTCTCATTGAAGCAAAACTTTGATATCTCTGCCTGTTCTGAAACTCTGAAGATCAATATAAGCCAGGCAGTACATTTTAAACATATGTGGCATTATGAAAAATATTATTATAATTATTAGAATCCTTTATTTATAAAGTGCTAATTTATTCTGCAGCGCTGTACAATAGACACATACCTCCTAACCTTTCAAATGGCCAAAGAGGGATACTTTTGTTGTAGGTGGTGTTGGGTGTTGGGGGCGTGGCTGGTGGGCTCCCAGAGAGATGCTCAATGCATTGTAAAACAACGTGGTGCACACTTTTCTGATACTTAAAGGGTTAAGAATTTCATGTGCAGTCACCAGAGTTTGAGGTCCTGTGGTCAAGCTAACAACTGTCATGTCCGCCTCCATGAACATGATATCCAGGACTAAGTGCAGGAAAAAAAAAAAGCCACCGGAGGGGTGGAATAATTTACTGAGGAGGAATAATCATGCAAATCCATTCAAGATGGTGGCACCTACTAAGAACAGGGTTTGGAAAGGTGAAATTGTCTTTTTAGATGTTGTTGAATGGTACCAATAACTAACAAGTAAAATACATGGTTGAAATTAATCAGGTAACATTTACCAGGTATTATGTGTTTTTTTTAGGGGCGACATTATAGTGCCTATTGCCAGAGAATCCTATATAATAATTCGCTAATTCGTGTGTAACACTGCGACATGCGCAGTAGACACTGCTGCGTGTGCTGCAGTCATGCACAGTAGAGACTGCCCGCGCCGTGGCTGATACAGAGCTGGGCGCTCCGAAGGAGCGTCCAGCTCTGTATCAGCCGCGGCGCGGGCAGTCTCCACTGCGCGTGACTGCCCCCCGACCGGGTGACAGTGGCACTGTGGCCTGTGTAACGGGCTGTTCAACTAGTTTTAATATAAAAGAATTGCGATAGAAAAGTAAGCGAGAGGTAATTATTAAGAGACATTAGTGTTCCTTTAAATAAAGTGCCCCAAGCCTCACTGTCCTTTCACCCCATTATTTGTTTTGTTAGTGTAACAGTGTTTTGTTAGTGATATGACTCCTTGTAAGGAACCGGATAAGGATTTATGAAGCGCAATAGTTAAAGTATTCCTGTTTTGTTAATCATTATTCTTTCTGTTGTTATATAGATAATAAAAAAATGACAGGGAAATCCAAGAGCTGTAAAATTCATAAAATTATCTCCAATGCTGATAAAAAAGGAAGTTATAAATAAATTAGTATCTGATCACTCCTGCCGTGCATCTTCTGAACTCCCTGACCATTTACTATCACAGAAAGGGATGTGTCATTCATTAATTACTGGAAAAAATCCACACCAGGGGTGTGGTGTTCCGCTGAGTATATGTATGTAAGTATATATATATATATATATATATATATATATATATATATATGAAGAAGTTGCAGGATGCATTCACAACAGCTGGGGCAAATGCCTGTGAGCACGATCAGAGTAATTGTACCAAAATGTAGACAAAATCAGCACTCTCAGGTCTTTCAAGTGGAGTTTTTTTTTAATTGTATTTGTGGTCAACGTTTCGATCCTCACATGGCGTTTTCATAAAGATCTACGTAAGGATCAAAACGTTGACCACAGATAAAGTTTAAAACATTTTTTCTCACTTAAAAGCCATACTGAAGTTAAAGCATCCCTGCATTATGCATTTTAAATACATATCCATCGCCATAGGCGAGGACTAGTTAAGAGGACTAGTTAAGATGTATGTGTGAGTGTATGTGATAGTATGCATGTGTAAGTGTATGTGGTAGTATGTGTGTGAGTGTATGTGGTAGTATGTGTGTGTGAGTATGTGACAGTATGTGTGTATGTATGAGTGTATGCGATACTATGTGTATGTGTGTGTGAGTGTATGTGATAGTATGTGTGTGTGTGTGACAGTATGTGTATGTGTGTATGTGATATTATGTGTATGCGTGAGTGTATGTGATAGTATGTGTATGTGATAGTATGTGTGTGTATGTAACATAGTAACATAGTAAATTAAGTTGAATAAAGATACAAGTCCATCAAGTTCCACCATTGCCTCATACCCCAGTAACTGAGAATTTTATAGCTTTCCTGCTACCAAATAAGTTAGTCTTTATCAGACCTTCCTGATCTGCCTACTGATAAACAGTATAACTCTGTATGTTCCCTTTTGAAACAAATGTATCTAATCTTCTCTTGAATGTATCCATTGTATCTGCCATAACCACCTCCTTGGGCAAAGAATTCCAGAATTTAGCAGACCTTACTGTAAAAAACCCCTTCCTCTGCTGAAGTCTAAACCTCCTTTCCTCTAATCTCAAGAGGTGTCCCCTGGTCACCTTATCAGGCCTTGGAATAAATAGCTCAACGCAGAGATCCTTGTATAGACCTCTCATATATTTGTACAATGTGATAAGTTCTCCTGTTAGTCGTCTTTTCTCTAGAGTAAATAAACCAAGTTTGTCTAGTTGTTCCTCATATGTCAAGTCCTCCATTCCCTTAATTAATTTTGTTGCTCTTCGCTGTACCCTCTCTAGTTCTAGTATATCCTTTTTCAGAACTGGTGCCCAAAACTGCACTGCATACTCAAGGTGAGGTCTTACCAATGATTTGTATAATGGCAAAATGATGTTATCCACTCTTGCTTCAATATCTCTTTTTATGCAAGACAGGACTTTGTTTGCCATTGCTACTGCTGTTTGACACTGGTCACTGTTTCCAAGCTTGTAGTTGACAAGGATACCCTGGTCTTTCTCTAGCAATGAGTCCCCTAAAATGATTCCATTAAATTCATAAGTAGCCTTGGGATTGTTTCCTCCCAAATGCATGACTTTACACTTCCCCCCACATTAAACTTCATATTCCATTTGTTTGCCCAATCTGCCATTTTATATAAATCCCTCTGTAGAGAGCAATTATCCTGTGTGTGTGATAGTTTGTGTGTGTGAGTATAAGTGATAGTATGCGTGTGTAAGTGTATGTGATAGTATGTGTGTTTGTAAGTGTATGTGATAGTATCTGTGTGTATGTGATAAGATGTGTGTGTGTGAGTGTACGTGATAGTATGTGTGTATGTGAGTGTATGTGATAGTTTGTGTGTGTGAGTGTATGTGATAATATGTGTGTGTGTGTGTTTGTGTATAAATGTCTAACTGTATTTGTGTGCATATAACTGACTGTGTGTCAGGTGAGTGTTGAAATGATGCAATTTATGTAATAATATGGGTGTGGCTTAAACATGTGGGTGGAGTTAGAAGGTTGAGAGGTGGACTTAGCTATGAAGTTGGCTATGAAGGGAGTTGGTTGCATTGAGAGCAGATATACCACTGAACTCACTGACCCAGAGAATCATCCTCTGTCCCCGGAGACCTGGCTCATTGTGAGATTCCATGTGTCTGTGTCCGACTGTGTGTTTGTCTTTCACCTTTCAGGAAACATCAGTAGAAATCTGGACAAAGCCCTTTCTTGCCTGTATTGTCCGTTATTGTTTTCACACTGAATAAACAATGCTTCATAGTTTCCCAACCTTGAGCTAGTGTCCAGA
>CM074718.1:27541316-27556316 GCA_037306005.1 Rhinophrynus dorsalis
TAGTCAATGTGCGTGGTCTTAACTCCCCCGGAGAAGCGTTCGATGGCCCTTAGAGAGTTTGCTAGACTGGAGTGCAGACATAGTTCTAGTTCAAGAGACCCACTTTGCGGCCAGCTCCCCACCAAAATTTTTTAATAAAACATATCCTACTGCCTACTTCTCTAATGCACCTGATAAAAAACGTGGTGTAGCGATCTTAATGAGAGCCACGACTCCTTGGTCGTTAATTGAATCCCACACTGACGAGTCAGGACAATTTTTGATTCTTAGAGGTTTAATTAATAATACACCCCTTTTTATTAGTTAATGTATACGCCCCTAACAAAAATCAAATCTCTTTCCTTTCTAATCTCCTTCGACGGATAGATAGTTTTGAGGAATCTCAATTAATATTGGGGGGTGACCTTAATATAGTACTTGATCCGCAACTGGATAATTCCTCAGGGAAGTCTTCTTTTAAGTATTCCCAACTGAAACACATTCGTACTAAACTCTCACAAATGCAACTTGTTGATGCTTGGAGAACTCTTCACCCTTCTACTAAAGACTTCACTTATTTTTCTCCTCCTCACTCTTCTTATTCCCGTATTGATTATTTCTTTATTTCGCAACACCTTTTGCATCATCTCCGTTGTACTTCTATAGAAACTATCTCCTGGACTGACCACTCTCCGTGTCGATGTCTTTAGCTATTGGAGGACCTAGGTTTACCAACACGTCTTGGAGGTTGAATGAAATCCCTCCTTAGTTCGGACTTAGTCCTCAAAACAATCGTGGATCGTCTCTCTGAATATTTTGACCTCAATTGTTCTCCAGACGTTTCCTTTCCTTCTATCTGGGAAGCTCATAAAGCCGTCATCAGGGGTCACTTTATCTAAATGGGCGCCAGAATTAGAAAAAGATAAACTTAAGCATGTTAATAGCCTACTTGATAGAATTCGCCATCTTGAATCCCGACATAAACATTCTAGTGCATTGTCAGATCTTCAAGAGCTCACAGCTCTGAAGGAGGAGCTCAATGCCCTCTTGCGCCAGCGTATTGCAAAATCTTTTATGTGGCACAAATTTCAAAGGTATCTACATGGGGAAAAATGTGGTAAGATGTTAGCAAACCTGGTTTAAACGCCGCAAACGTCTTAGCACAATTTCTACTATTCTCGATAATAAGGGTAGGGTCCATGTTCTCATTCCCTGATGTTGCTGAAGTTTTCAGAACCTACTACTATAGTGGACTTTACAATTTAGAAACGAACGGACACTCCAAGAGACGAGGCTATGTCTCAACGAACGACTGATTTCTTACGAGATGCTGCTGTACCGAGACTAAGGGAAGAAGAATAGGGGAGATGCTGGACCGTCCCATTTCTGAGGAGGAGATTGGTAAGGCTATTAGGGGGTATGTCTGCGGGGAAAAGCCCTGGACCTGACGGCCTTTCACTTAGGGGTATTATCGGACTTTTGGTTCGATTCTAGTGCCCCATCTTAGGACGCTATTCTCTCTTATTAGTGAAGGGACTTCTTTTCACTCAAGTACTCTGGAGGGCCCATATCACTGTTATTCCAAACCAGGAAAAGATCCTACATGTATGAATTATAGGCCAATTTCTCTGTTAAATTTAGACATCAAAATTCTGCTAAAATTGTAGCTAACCGTGTGAAACCTTCCTTCCCTCACTCATACATGAAGATCAAAGTGCTTTTGTTCCTAAACGTGAGGCTAGACACAACACAGCCTTAGCGATCTCCTTAATTCATTTAGCTCACCAAAAGCATATTCCCTCGGGTGGCGATCTCTACTGACGCCGAGAAAACTTTTGATAGGCTGCGGTGGTCTTACCTCTTTGCGGCTCTTTCTAATATTGATATATATAGGTATAGGTAGCGCACTTATGGAAGGTGGAGAAAAGAAATGTTTGTCCCAGCAGCTAGAACCAATGATCCTTGCCTATAGATCATAAAAACACCACAAACATTAATTATAATTATGTTCAAGCGCTCAGAACAAAAACAAATGGAGTGACCCCTGTGTTACTCCTAGGCATGGTAAAATATGCACACTCATACTAAAGATATATGCATTAATGAAAACAAATACTCGCAGGATTTTTAAATAGATATAATTATAAAATACAACTATTATGGCCAAACAGATCGTGCGTCCACGATGTCTAAAACACTTTATTGCATGTATTACAAATATCCAAAGCAATATGCTTAAAATAAAGGGATCTCTATCTCACCACACCTTAGATCCACAAATTATCCAAGGTATGTTTAAGAGACCCACCTGTATACTCTATCTTGCATGTAACCAATGAGTGGATATATTCCACCCTGGATTCGCACAAGAAACAAAAATACATACAAAATAAATATAAAACAAAAATCATTGATGTCGCATCAGCGTTCTGCCTTCCTTCTCAAAAAACAACAGCTCTCTAGAAGGACCAAAATAACGGCAAGAACGCAGGTGCCCACATTCGAAACAAGACAATAATTAAAACCAAAAAATGTTTCTACTTAATCCCTCTCTAAGCCGGCTGATAAAAATAGAAAGATTATTTCTCCAAGAACCTTGCTATATATTCCGGTCGGAGTGGTTCACTAACTCCAATTGTAAACCAAATCTCATAACATTCTGCTCAGAGCATGCAGTAAACCACGTAAAACATTGATTAAAATAGCAACTATGTAATGATTACACTCCTTCTCTTGTTATAATCAATGTCTCCAAATCAGCGATGTTTCAATTTGTTACTAGAAGCTGGCTATGAGCAACAATTACAGTTTTGTATACACCATGATACGAACCACGGTCATAGTAACAATCCAGAGAGCAAATATAACTGCGATACTTCACTGGTCTTACTACAAGGGAAATCTACGTGCTCCGGTTATATTCAATCCAGGTATCTTCCATGCACCATATTTAAATCTATTGGTTGTCTGTATGACATAGAGTCCATACACTCTTCAACATGCCAAACATATATGTGCAATACCTTCCGCCTCCGATTACCTTACCGGTTGCTCGTCTAACACTGTGTATGTTACCCTTTCGTATGCCAGACTCCTCTCACGCAGTGATATCCAGTCTTTTCAGCTCTCGCCTTTTATAATAAAAGGATCTCCTCGGCGTTCTCTCTCTCAATTTCTCCCGCCAACTTTGTGTTACTCATTCATAAGAGGTCCGAACAATGTGTGTCTTCAAACGTTGATCCCAATAAACTGAACCACCCTCCGTACTTCCTCCAACGCGTTTCAAAGTCCTCTGACTTCTTCCTCAGGGAGATTATCATTAAATAAAATGTATACCCCTACTCTTATATATACCTACTCTTGCTGCCTAACTAGCATCCTCTTCCCATAATGCTCACCTAATTTAAAGTGATACATACAACGTATAATACCAAAATTCGCATATTATACCAAAAAAGTTTAAAACTAAAACAATAATTATTCATGATTACCCAGGTATTTGTCTATTGTCTACTTCCCATCCTGTATTCATGTCTCATTATACTCATAATTTCAAAACAAGATGACGAATTCATTGTTAACCATTACTTTACTAATTTAAACCCACAACAGATGTAGAGAAAAAGATCACATGAAACCAAAGATCTCTAAATCTGCATTTAATCCCCATGGTTGTAAAGTTTGCATTTCATAAATCCACGATGTCTCTTTTCTAGACATCTCATTCAAAAAAATTTCCACCCCTCCAATTTCTCTTAACTACTTCGATTCCCCAAAAAGGTCAATTGATCCACTACAAAGAGAGGACATTCAATAGCATGTGCCGAAAACACTATGCTTCGTAAACTTACGTTTGATGTTATAGAATATGCTCTCTTATCCTCTCCTTTAAAACACCTTTTTTGTTCTTCCTATGTATTGCTTCTTACAAACACATTGGATTAAATAAATGACTCCCTTAGTGCTACATGTAATTGTATTTTTTATTTCAAAACACTTCCCAGTCACACTGGATGAGAATTGTTTTAGATTCTTATTTTTCTTACATGTTTTACATCCCATACATTCTCCACATTTGTAAAATCCCTTATGTGACTGTAACCAACTATCCCCATTATCTAATTTTAATTTTATATTGGCGGGCTATTTTGAATCCTAAATTAGGTGCTCTTTGAAAATACAATATCTGGTTTATCTGGGAGAATAGAAGACAATGTTTTATCACTCCTCAAAATATCCCAATAATTCGATATGATCCTTTTAAATTTCTGATGACCTACATTAAAGGGGACTATTATAGGTATTCTTTCCTCTTTCTTTCTTTTATCTTTTTCCATTAATAACTTACTCCTTTCCACTTTATTAACCTCCATCAAAACTTTCTCTAAATTTTCTTCCGGATAGTTTTTCTCTATGAATCTTTTTTGTACAGTCTTCACCTGCTCTTGAAATTGATCTTCATCTGTACAATTTCTTTTTATTCTCAAAAATTCACCCTTTGGAATATTATTAAGCCATCTTGGCAGATGGCAACTATTTAAAGAAATATAACTGTTGCAATCCACTGGTTTAAAATAATTCCTAGTCTTAATCCTACCATTTTCTACATAAATACACAGATCCAAAAAATCAACTGCAACATCACTAACATTTGTGGAAAAAACCAAATTATATTGATTATTATTTATATACGTGATAAAATGTGTCAATGATTCCCTAGAACCTTTCCAAATAAAAAACACATCATCGATGTATCTAGTCCAGAGCACCAGGTCTGCGCCAAATGGGTTGTTGCGCCAAATATATTGCTGTTCCCAATAGCCCATGTACAAATTGGCATAACTTGGCGCAAACCTGGTGCCCATTGCTGAACCTCTCAATTGTAAAAAAATGTGTTCATTATACCAAAAATAATTATGTGTTAATATAAATTTAATTAAAGTACACAAAAAATTTATTTGCGAATGTGAAAGAATCCGTTTATTTTCCAAAAAATATCTAGTGGCCATAATACCCAATTCATGGTCTATTATCGTATATAAAGAAGATACATCCGCTGTCACTAATATATATTCTGTACACCATTCAATCTCCTCCAAAATGTTAATGATATGTGTAGTATTCTTTTAAATAAGCCTTCAATTCCACTACATATTCTTGTAAAAACGTGTCTATATATTTGCTAAGATTAGCTGTCATAGAGCCTATACCCCGAAATTATCGGTCTTCCCGGTGGTTTGCATCTATCCTTATGTATCTTTGGAAGAAAATAAAAAATAGGTAATCTCGGATTTAAATTTAACAAAAAATCATACTCTTTTTTATATATTATATCCTTCATTCAACCCAGTATTCAAAATTATTTGCAATTCTTCATTATAGCTACTTGTTGGATCATTTTCTAGTCTACAATATGTATCTTTATCTGATAATATTCTCATGGCCTCTTCTTCATATTGTTCCAGAGAAAGAACCACTATCCCCCCTCCCTTATCCGCTGGGCGAATAAATATATCTGTATTGTTCTGTAAACTTCTCACTGCCATATATTCTTTTTTACTCAAATTATATCTCGGTTTTTTACCATCTTTCATCATCCTAATATCTCTCTCCACCAATGTTGAAAAAGTTGATATTTCTTCACTAATTTCATTCCTAGGAAAAAATTTAGATTGTGGTCTCAAGTCTGTATGTTTATATTTATTCTGTTCTATAGTTTCCAAACCCCACAATTGGATTTTTTACTAAAATACTTTTTTCAAACAAACTTTGCGAATAAATTTCTGTACACCTATATATGCCCCAAACTTATTAAATGGAATACTCGGAGCAAATTTTAAACCCTTCTTCAAGACCATAATCTCTTCTTTTTTTAGGATATATGTACTAAGATTGTAAATACCTTCACTGTCGATCTCCTTAATTTCTAATTCGTCTTGTATGCATTTTCCTTTTCTACCTCTATTTCCTCTCCTATTTTTGTTAACTTGATTCTTCTTTATTGAATCTTGTAGAATACTTGATCCTTGTCCTTTATCCTGCTTTAACATTTCTAATTTCTTAAACTCATATTCTGAAATCTCCAATCTACATGTCTGCTGTTCTGTATATATTTGATAATATCCCTTGTTCCCCTCTCTGGTTGTAATATCGCCCCTTCTGTCTCTGTTGGTAGTGATTGTAATATCCTCTGTTCTGTCTCTGCTGATGATAATGATCCCAATTCACATTCCAATTCGGTGGTTGATGGTAATAATTCCCACTCCTTTTTCCAATCGCCTAACCTCACTCTGACATTTCCCCCTCCCACCTTGTGCATCTATATTTGTTAAATCCTGTATTCTCGCATTGTCTTTGAATCTCACATGTGCATTCTGATGTCTCTCTAAAAAAGGAATTGAGTTGGTTTGACTTATCTGCCACAACTCCACTTTCCCCTACTTCTCCTTCATTTTCCAGACGTGCTTGTTTACATTCTTTAGATGTACTGGGTTGTTCGTGTTCCAATACTCTAAATCTATTGCTATCAACAACCTCCTCCTCCTGGGTATCACTTAAAAGATGTTTTCTCTCTTTTGCGTACGTTTTGCACCCGAAACGCTCTGCCACATCTCTTCATTTACATTTTTGTCCACCCTTTCATTCTTTGCCTTATCATTTTTTCTTTTTTCTTTATTGGCCATATCTCTTTGAAATTTATGTTGTTTCCTATCCATAATTGTTCTCTCCATTAAATTAATAGATTTTTGTATTCTTTCCTTCAAGAAATGATATCTCTTATCTTTTTTATAGGGCTCTACCTTCTCCCAAATAGTTTTACTATCTTTATCATATTGAACCATTTGTACCTTCCTGCTTTCAATTATCAGTTCCAGGAGTTTTCTTGGAACAATCTTCCAGGATTGTAGTCCATTTTTTCCAAAAAATCTCCAGAATCTAAATCATAAGCAGGTGTTTTAAATATCATTAACCCTTTGGGTATCATATCATATTCCAAATATTTTTCCAAAGTAGTACAATCCCAGAAACACTTTGTTTCTTTAATTAGAATCTTCTCTAGATCCTTAAATTCCTTATCTATATTATTCGTCATCTTATTTTCTTTCACTTCATAACCACCAAATACAGAACTTATCTTATCATTCCTATTACCCCTAATATCACCCAGGTCTCTCCTTTCTCCTCCATCTTCCATAATGCTGCACACCCTCAGGCAAAAAAGAAAAAATCTATATATATAGGTATTAGGTAGCGCACTTATGGAAGGTGGAGAAAAAATGTTGTCCCAGCAGCTAGAACCAATGATCCTTGCCTATAGATCATAAAAAACACCACAAACATTAATTATAATTACTGTTCAGCGCTCAGAACAAAAACAAATGGAGTGACCCCTGTTTGTTTCGATGTGGGCACCTGCGTTCTTGCCGTTATTTTGGTCCTTCTAGAGAGCTGTTGTTTTTTGAGAAGGAAGGCAGAACGCTGATGCGACATCAATGATTTTTGTTTTATATTTATTTTGTATGTATTTTTGTTTCTTGTGCGAATCCAGGGTGGAATATATCCACTCATTGGTTTTTGTTCTGAGCGCTGAACATAATTATAATTAATGTTTGTGGTGTTTTTATGATCTATAGGCAAGGATCATTGGTTCTAGCTGCTGGGACAACATTTTTTCTCCACCTTCCATAAGTGCGCTACCTATACCTATATATATAGATTTTTTCTTTTTTGCCTGAGGGTGTGCAGCATTATGGAAGATGGAGGAGAAAGGAGAGACCTGGGTGATATTAGGGGTAATAGGAATGATAAGATAAGTTCTGTATTTGGTGGTTATGAAGTGAAAGAAAATAAGATGACGAATAATATAGATAAGGAATTTAAGGATCTAGAGAAGATTCTAATTAAAGAAACAAAGTGTTTCTGGGATTGTACTACTTTGGAAAAATATTTGGAATATGATATGATACCCAAAGGGTTAATGATATTTAAAACACCTGCTTATGATTTAGATTCTGGAGATTTTTTGGAAAAATGGACTACAATCCTGGAAGATTGTTCCAAGAAACTCCTGGAACTGATAATTGAAAGCAGGAAGGTACAAATGGTTCAATATGATAAAGATAGTAAAACTATTTGGGAGAAGGTAGAGCCCTATAAAAAAGATAAGAGATATCATTTCTTGAAGGAAAGAATACAAAAATCTATTAATTTAATGGAGAGAACAATTATGGATAGGAAACAACATAAATTTCAAAGAGATATGGCCAATAAAGAAAAAAGAAAAAATGATAAGGCAAAGAATGAAAGGGTGGACAAAAATGTAAATGAAGAGATGTGGCAGAGCGTTTCGGGTGCAAAACGTACGCAAAAGAGAAAACATCTTTTAAGTGATACCCAGGAGGAGGAGGTTGTTGATAGCAATAGATTTAGAGTATTGGAACACGAACAACCCAGTACATCTAAAGAATGTAAACAAGCACGTCTGGAAAATGAAGGAGAAGTAGGGGAAAGTGGAGTTGTGGCAGATAAGTCAACCAACTCAATTCCTTTTTTAGAGAGACATCAGAATGCACATGTGAGATTCAAAGACAATGCGAGAATACAGGATTTAACAAATATAGATGCACAAGGTGGGAGGGGAAATGTCAGAGTGAGGTTAGGCGATTGGAAAAGGAGTGGGAATTATTACCATCAACCACCGAATTGGAATGTGAATTGGGATCATTATCATCAGCAGAGACAGAACAGAGGATATTACAATCACTACCAACAGAGACAGAAGGGGCGATATTACAACCAGAGAGGGAACAAGGGATATTATCAATATATACAGAACAGCAGACATGTAGATTGGAGATTTCAGAATATGAGTTTAAGAAATTAGAAATGTTAAAGCAGGATAAAGGACAAGGATCAAGTATTCTACAAGATTCAATAAAGAAGAATCAAGTTAACAAAAATAGGAGAGGAAATAGAGGTAGAAAAGGAAAATGCATACAAGACGAATTAGAAATTAAGGAGATCGACAGTGAAGGTATTTACAATCTTAGTACATATATCCTAAAAAAAGAAGAGATTATGGTCTTGAAGAAGGGTTTAAAATTTGCTCCGAGTATTCCATTTAATAAGTTTGGGGCATATATAGGTGTACAGAAATTTATTCGCAAAGTTTGTTTGAAAAAGTATTTTAGTAAAAATCCAATTGTGGGTTTGGAAACTATAGAACAGAATAAATATAAACATACAGACTTGAGACCACAATCTAAATTTTTTCCTAGGAATGAAATTAGTGAAGAAATATCAACTTTTTCAACATTGGTGGAGAGAGATATTAGGATGATGAAAGATGGTAAAAAACCGAGATATAATTTGAGTAAAAAAGAATATATGGCAGTGAGAAGTTTACAGAACAATACAGATATATTTATTCGCCCAGCGGATAAGGGAGGGGGGATAGTGGTTCTTTCTCTGGAACAATATGAAGAAGAGGCCATGAGAATATTATCAGATAAAGATACATATTGTAGACTAGAAAATGATCCAACAAGTAGCTATAATGAAGAATTGCAAATAATTTTGAATACTGGGTTGAATGAAGGTATAATATATAAAAAAGAGTATGATTTTTTGTTAAATTTAAATCCGAGATTACCTATTTTTTATTTTCTTCCAAAGATACATAAGGATAGATGCAAACCACCGGGAAGACCGATAATTTCGGGTATAGGCTCTATGACAGCTAATCTTAGCAAATATATAGACACGTTTTTACAAGAATATGTAGTGGAATTGAAGGCTTATTTAAAGAATACTACACATATCATTAACATTTTGGAGGAGATTGAATGGTGTACAGAATATATATTAGTGACAGCGGATGTATCTTCTTTATATACGATAATAGACCATGAATTGGGTATTATGGCCACTAGATATTTTTTGGAAAATAAACGGATTCTTTCACATTCGCAAATAAATTTTTTGTGTACTTTAATTAAATTTATATTAACACATAATTATTTTTGGTATAATGAACACATTTTTTTACAATTGAGAGGTTCAGCAATGGGCACCAGGTTTGCGCCAAGTTATGCCAATTTGTACATGGGCTATTGGGAACAGCAATATATTTGGCGCAACAACCCATTTGGCGCAGACCTGGTGCTCTGGACTAGATACATCGATGATGTGTTTTTTATTTGGAAAGGTTCTAGGGAATCATTGACACATTTTATCACGTATATAAATAATAATCAATATAATTTGGTTTTTTCCACAAATGTTAGTGATGTTGCAGTTGATTTTTTGGATCTGTGTATTTATGTAGAAAATGGTAGGATTAAGACTAGGAATTATTTTAAACCAGTGGATTGCAACAGTTATATTTCTTTAAATAGTTGCCATCTGCCAAGATGGCTTAATAATATTCCAAAGGGTGAATTTTTGAGAATAAAAAGAAATTGTACAGATGAAGATCAATTTCAAGAGCAGGTGAAGACTGTACAAAAAAGATTCATAGAGAAAAACTATCCGGAAGAAAATTTAGAGAAAGTTTTGATGGAGGTTAATAAAGTGGAAAGGAGTAAGTTATTAATGGAAAAAGATAAAAGAAAGAAAGAGGAAAGAATACCTATAATAGTCCCCTTTAATGTAGGTCATCAGAAATTTAAAAGGATCATATCGAATTATTGGGATATTTTGAGGAGTGATAAAACATTGTCTTCTATTCTCCCAGATAAACCAGATATTGTATTTTCAAAAGCACCTAATTTAGGATTCAAAATAGCCCCCAATATAAAATTAAAATTAGATAATGGGGATAGTTGGTTACAGTCACATAAGGGATTTTACAAATGTGGAGAATGTATGGGATGTAAAACATGTAAGAAAAATAAGAATCTAAAACAATTCTCATCCAGTGTGACTGGGAAGTGTTTTGAAATAAAAAATACAATTACATGTAGCACTAAGGGAGTCATTTATTTAATCCAATGTGTTTGTAAGAAGCAATACATAGGAAGAACAAAAAGGTGTTTAAAGGAGAGGATAAGAGAGCATATTTATAACATCAAACGTAAGTTTACGAAGCATAGTGTTTCGGCACATGCTATTGAATGTCCTCTCTTTGTAGTGGATCAATTGACCTTTTGGGGAATCGAAGTAGTTAAGAGAAATTGGAGGGGTGGAAATTTTTTGAATGAGATGTCTAGAAAAGAGACATCGTGGATTTATGAAATGCAAACTTTACAACCATGGGGATTAAATGCAGATTTAGAGATCTTTGGTTTCATGTGATCTTTTTCTCTACATCTGTTGTGGGTTTAAATTAGTAAAGTAATGGTTAACAATGAATTCGTCATCTTGTTTTGAAATTATGAGTATAATGAGACATGAATACAGGATGGGAAGTAGACAATAGACAAATACCTGGGTAATCATGAATAATTATTGTTTTAGTTTTAACTTTTTTGGTATAATATGCGAATTTTGGTATTATACGTTGTATGTATCACTTTAAATTAGGTGAGCATTATGGGAAGAGGATGCTAGTTAGGCAGCAAGAGTAGGTATATATAAGAGTAGGGGTATACATTTTATTTAATGATAATCTCCCTGAGGAAGAAGTCAGAGGACTTTGAAACGCGTTGGAGGAAGTACGGAGGGTGGTTCAGTTTATTGGGATCAACGTTTGAAGACACACATTGTTCGGACCTCTTATGAATGAGTAACACAAAGTTGGCGGGAGAAATTGAGAGAGAGAACGCCGAGGAGATCCTTTTATTATAAAAGGCGAGAGCTGAAAAGACTGGATATCACTGCGTGAGAGGAGTCTGGCATACGAAAGGGTAACATACACAGTGTTAGACGAGCAACCGGTAAGGTAATCGGAGGCGGAAGGTATTGCACATATATGTTTGGCATGTGAAGAGTGTATGGACTCTATGTCATACAGACAACCAATAGATTTAAATATGGTGCATGGAAGATACCTGGATTGAATATAACCGGAGCACGTAGATTTCCCTTGTAGTAAGACCAGTGAAGTATCGCAGTTATATTTGCTCTCTGGATTGTTACTATGACCGTGGTTCGTATCATGGTGTATACAAAACTGTAATTGTTGCTCATAGCCAGTTCTAGTAACAAATTGAAACATCGCTGATTTGGAGACATTGATTATAACAAGAGAAGGAGTGTAATCATTACATAGTTGCTATTTTAATCAATGTTTACGTGGTTTACTGCATGCTCTGAGCAGAATGTTATGAGATTTGGTTTACAATTGGAGTTAGTGAACCACCCGACCGGAATATATAGCAAGGTTCTTGGAGAAATAATCTTTCTATTTTTATCAGCCGGCTTAGAGAGGGATTAAGTAGAACATTTTTTGGTTTTAATTATTGTTTGTTTCGATGTGGGCACCTGCGTTCTTGCCGTTATTTTGGTCCTTCTAGAGAGCTGTTGTTTTTTGAGAAGGAAGGCAGAACGCTGATGCGACATCAATGATTTTTGTTTTATATTTATTTTGTATGTATTTTTGTTTCTTGTGCGAATCCAGGGTGGAATATATCCACTCATTGGTTACATGCAAGATAGAGTATACAGGTGGGTCTCTTAAACATACCTTGGATAATTTGTGGATCTAAGGTGTGGTGAGATAGAGATCCCTTTATTTTAGCATATTTCTTTGGATATTTGTAATACATGCAATAAAGTGTTTTAGACATCGTGGACGCACGATCTGTTTGGCCATAATAGTTGTATTTTATAATTATATCTATTTAAAAATCCTGCGAGTATTTGTTTTCATTAATGCATATATCTTTAGTATGAGTGTGCATATTTTACATGCCTAGGAGTAACACAGGGGTCACTCCATTTGTTTTTGTTCTGAGCGCTGAACATAATTATAATTAATCTTTCTAATATTGGTTTAGGCCCCCTATTATTAAATTGTATTGTTAGCCTCTATAAATCTCCTTCCGCTAGAGTCAAGGTCAATGGTTGCCTCTCCCTTCCATTTTCTATCGCCAATGCTACGCGTCAAGGATGCCCACTGTCCCCCCTTCTTTTTATTCTGGCATTAGAGCCCCTCCTGAATTCCGTTCGGCTCAATAATGACATTACTGGGATCATAACTTCATCACGGAATCACAAAGTCGCGGCTTTTGCAGACGATGTTTTATTTTTTATATCTCAGCCAGACAGATAGTTACCTCCCTTGCTGAGTCTCCTAGACACATACTGCTTAGTTTTCCAAACTAAAATTAACTATGACAAATCTGAAGCTTTGCTAATTCGTGACGGATCCTCCTCCCCAGATATTTTAAAGCGGCACTTCAAGGTGAAACAATCTGATTCCCACATCAAATATCTTGGTATACTTCTTCCTTCCGACCTCTCTACTCTTGTGGATCTTAAAATTCCCCCTCTCCTCGATTCATTTCGGAAGGATATACTGTTATGGTCTGATCTTACAATTTCATGGATGGGGAGGATCAACCTCCTGAAGATGATGTTGTTGCCAAAATGTCTGTTTATCTTTAATGCACTTCCGGTCAAAATCCCCTCTCATTTTCTCAACACTCTCCAATCGATGTTTTTCTCATTTATTTGGGGCAATAAACCTCCTCGTCTTCGTAGGGAAATAATATGCGGTTACGAAAGAGATAGTGGCTAGTGATGATCGAGCACCCCGATGCTCAGGTGTTCGGGTGCTCTGGCCGAGCGCCCCCGGAGGCTCGAGTGCTCGGCCGAGCACCCGAGCCCCATTGAAGTCAATGGGAGGACTCGAGCATTACACCAGGCACCCCCTGCTCTGATGAGGGGAGGGTGCCTGGTTCATAGGAAAAGGTCAGAAAATGATGGAAACACCACAGAAATGGTTCAGCGACAGCATAGGGAGGATGTCTGGATGCATCTTGGACTCCAACGTCGCTGCTGGGAACGATGTTTCGCCCGTAGTATGCCATTTTTACAGACTGACCGTAAAACACACAAAAAGGAAGATAAAAACTAATCTGCGGCTAGGCACACTAAACAATATGTGACGCTAATCTGCGGCTAGGCACACTAAACAATATGTGACGCTAATCTGCGGCTAGGCACACTAAACAATATGTGACGTTAATCTGCGGCTAGGCACACTAAACAATATGTGACGCTAATCTGCGGCTAGGCACACGAAACAGAATGTGACGCTAATCTGCGGCTAGGCACACGAAACTGAATGTGACGCTAATCTGCGGCTAGGCACAGTGAACGGAATATGTGACGTTAATTTGTGAATTTGCACACTAAACAGAATGTGACAATAATCTATGGCTAGGCACACGTTTAAAATGGCCCTTTTTGTCGCTGCGTTGTAAAATCATTGGCCCTGTGCACCTAACAGAATATGTCAGCTTGTCACTGCACTGTGAAATATTTGTCCCTGTGCACCTAGTACAATGTCACCTTAGAACATGTCCCCCCCCCAGAAAAAAATGAAATTCTGCCACCCCCAAAAAAAATTAAATGCTGCCCCCACACACAACAGTCCTAAAAAGGACTTTTGGGTCTTGAAAGAGTTTCAACAATTTTATTCTCCCTACACTGACTTCCTGTGCATCTAGTATTATATGTCACCTTTCAAATATCCCCCCCACAAAAAAAAGGAAATTGTGCCCCCCCAAACAAAATATAAATGCTGCCCCCACACACAACAGTCCTAAAAAGGACTTTTGGGTCTTGAAAGAGTTTCAACAATTTTATTCTCCCTACACCGACTTCCTGTGCATCTAGTATTATATGTCACCTTTCAAATATCCCCCCCACAAAAAAAAGGAAATTGTGCCCCCCCAAACAAAATATAAATGCTGCCCCCACACACAACAGTCCTAAAAAGGACTTTTGGGTCTTGAAAGAGTTTCAACAATTTTATTCTCCCTACACTGACTTTCCCTGCCTAAGCTCATCTCTCCCTGGCTAAGAATGAGCCGAACTCGCGCGTCGGGTGCTATACAGCACCCGATCACGGGT